>SKCR01040026.1:0-58682 GCA_019454045.1 Zanthoxylum bungeanum
CCTACAGCGTCGCAATTAAATTTCGACGCTAAAGGTTAACGGACTGTCGGTGGTATCGTCATAAACCTTTAGCGACGTAATTTAGTCGACGCTAAATGTCAAATTTTCAGCATCAAATATGTTTTTTGATGCTAAAAATATAAAATTTAGCGTCGCAATTTATATTGACGCCAAAGATAATGGGAATAGTTGAAAACATTTAGCGTCGAAAATATTTCGACGCTAAAATTACTACTTTTAGCGTCGTTTTTAATATTCGACGTTAAAATTAGACAATTTGACGTCGAATATTATTTTTGATGCTAAATTTTGACATTTGGACACCAAAAGTTTATATTCGATGCCAAATTGTCTACTTTTAACGTCGAATATTATTTTCGACGCTAAAAGTTTATTATTAGCGTCGAAAGTGATTTCGACGCTAAATATTTGGACGCTAAAAGTACATTTTCTTATAGTGATTTATGCCTTGCGTAAGTTTTATATTTTGGCCGTAATATTTTACTCTAATATCAGATTGAGGCAATTCTAGTTCCATACGAAAGAATAATTAAATATCTACAACTTTGCTCCTTGTAAGATTTTATAGTTATGATGTTTTCAATGTCGAAATTAATGAAAAATCCAACATATACCACATGTAATTTTTGTTAGACAAAAAAAAGTTCAAATGTTACCATCCACCTTTTTGGTGGATTGTGACAAATGTTTGAAATAAACCAAAGCTAAAAAGAATAAAATAATAAAAAGAAAGATTAAGAAATCGTAAAGGTACTGAGCCCTCTCTATAAATCGAGGTGTTCAGCGCTTCATTTTCTTCAGTCTGATCCATACATTTGTCTTAAAATTTTGTGGAGTTTCAGCTCTTACGTGTTTTATTTTTGGGTCTTTGTTGTAATTTCTTTTTTTTTATTAATAAAATTATGCATGTTTTTATTCAAATCATGAGCATCTAATTGAATTCTGCTAGGGTGAAGGATGAAACTCTTAATATGAGAATATAAATTAATCTTATTTATGTTATAATATATAAATTGTAATCTGAATACTAATATATAATCTTCTCTTGTATTTGTGGGTGTCTTGATTTGCGGTAGACAATTTCATCTTGATTGACACAGTTAATACTTTACTTCATATTATATGAGGAAATAATTTAAATATGGACTAACTATAAACAAAATCGTTTCACCACCTCTATGGATAGTTTTATATGTTCTCACATAATTGAGTACCCATTTGGACTAATTATAGATAAATTGTATCACCACCTTTATGGATGGTTTTATATATTTTGAAATAATTAAATCCTAAAATAAATTAATTGGATAATAATGACAATTTATATATTAGAAAAAGTAAGATTTCTCTGTATTTAAAATATCAAGAGTGGATCTCATACCCCCAGTATTTTAATTCATTGTTGCATTCAAATTTAAAAATTGTCCATCACTTTAATCAATTCAGCCTTTTTATTTTGTTACTCGGATTATTATTTTATTTTACTAAATCTATTCCATGTGGATCAATCTCGGACTTACCGGGTTATTTTATTATTTCGACACTTTAATATTTGGGAATAAAGAATCATTTTGTGAGTATGTGAATATATATGATCAAAGTCAAAATATCTTAAATTATATGCAAATGCAAAGCTCTTAAAATGGCGGACGTATTGAAGAATCATTTTGTGAGTATTTGGGAATAAAGAATCATTTTGTGAGTATGTGAATATATATGATCAAAGTCAAAATATCATAAATTATATGCAAATGCAAAGCTCTTAAAATGGCGGACGTATTGAAGGGAGGCGTAGTTCGCTGCAACCAAAGCTGTGGCTGTTGGTGGCCTTGCTTGCAGCTGCAACCCCTGCTCCTGGGGCAAGGCCATTTATTTGTAGGTGTGGCCAAAATTGCACTTTGCCAAAGAGGAGTTGGGCTGCGTTTGTGTTACTGGTAAAGCTTTTGCTAATTACTAGCTGTGCATGTGTAATACTCGTGTATCTTGCAATTTGAGAAATAATAATCCTGGGTTTGTTAACTAAATTAGAACATAACAAGTTACCAATTAAGTTACTCAACTTCATAACCCCATGTAATTACATCAAAATTATGAATAGGACATTTTTTTGCCATAGATTCAAAGATCCGCAAACTGGGGAAATATCTATGCAACAGGGCATTGCATAGATATGACAAAGTAATTGTATTATTACAGCAAAATGCTCTCTCATCTATAACAATACAACACCAACCAACAATGATCTAGAGTTAACATGGTATGGTATCCATTACTAAATATCTATCATATGATCAAGAATTCAGATAGCATGAATTGGACAATGCTTTATTTTAAAAAGATCTACCACTTATTTCTCATGAGGCAGCTGCCAACAATATTATACTTTTCATATATATATTTTTTCGAAACGTTGGAAATTCCGCCGCCAAACCATCCGATTCGGACCTAAACGGAACAGGTAAAACTCTCGACTGTCCCAGGTTTTTACAAGAAATACACTCCTTGACACGAACTCAGGGCCTGATAACCAAATCATAAGCCATTTGTCACCGAACCATACCATTTTCAGACCTCAATATGAAAAGTCATCGTCTGCTCTTTCCACAAGTCCTCCTCGAGATGCCTTTCATAGTAGTAAACCTCCCCATTTGATTTCACATACAATGCGGTAGTGCTTCTAGTGCCACAACGTCCCTGCACATTCAGAATATAGTATTAAGATTCATTTTCTGGGCGGTAGAACATGGGGAAACAATAGATGAAAGACTTACCAAAGGAAGCTCTGCGTCGATAAATATGGAACTCAAGTTGTATGCTGTCTCGGGAGGAAAAATGTGAGGTAGCAAAGTTTCATAGTATTTAGTACTGTCCATCATTAGCTTGTCAACCATTTCTTTCACGGGAAGTTCACCTTCACCATATTTATCGATCAGCCCTTTGAAAGTATTGTCTAGACGCTGAGCCTGTAAATGGAATAAAACGATTCAGAGTAGATCCAAACATCTAGATTGCAATTTTGAAGTTTTAGGGCATACCTTAGGCCAAGGAGAATCCAGTAGTGCATTTGTTAACACATGGATACCAGGTGAAACCTCTGTGACAAAACTTTTACCTCCTCCTGATCTGTTGGTTATATATACCATGGATTTCAAATGAATATCAGCTACTACCAGGTTAAATCCATTGTACTGATCTGCTTCATTAACAAACTCTTCTGCAAAGTCCATGGGTGTTTTCTTGCTCTGTGGAAAAGCATATATAACATGATCATCTGAATTTTCTAAAGAAATTATCTTGCAACAAAACAAATAACTTGTAGGGAAGTAGAGAAAAATACTTCTATATTTCTTTATAAAATATTTACAAGACAAGGCTTTATATAGCCATGAGAATACAACATATTAGGAAAGTGAATATTACACATAAATACTAATTATTCTAGCAATCAACCTAATTTATTATTTCCTAATTCCAACACTCTTTGTGGAGCATACATGTTATTTATGTTATATGCACCAAGTTTGTTACAAATGAAATCAATACGAGGATCTCGAAAAGACGTAGTAAGGACATCTGCTAATTGACTGTCTGAGTAAACAAAGTTAGTAGCAATACATCATGATAAAATTTTCTCTTTGATAAAGTGACAATCCACTTCTATGTGTTTGGTCCTTTCATGAAACACAGGATTGGAGGCGATATGTAATACTGACTGATTGTCACAGATTAGCTTCATTTGTGCTCCTCCTCCAAACTTTAATTCTTGCAATGATAGTTTCAACCATATCAGCTTTCATGTTGCTAAGGTCATAGCTCTATACTCTGCCTCTGCACTAGACCTGACGACAACAACTTGCTTCTTACTCTTTCAAGATATGAGATTACCTCCAATCAGAACGCAATAACCTGTAGTAAAGCGTCTATCTGACGGAGAGCCCGCCCAGTCTGCATCAGAATGACCAATGACTTGAGTATGTCCCTTATCTTCATATAGTAGACGTTGGCCTGATGCTCTTTTTACATATCTAAGAATGAGTACAACGACATCCCAAAGACTCTGACAAGGAGTTTGTACAAACTGACTAACTACGCTTACAGCAAAAGAAATATTTGGTCGCGTGATTGTAAGGTAGTTTAGCTTCCCAACTAATCTCCCATATTATCCAGGATCATCCAATGGTTCTCCGATTATCTTCCTATATTCTTCGGGATACTCCAATGGCTCCCCCTCTTTTGGTATGAGTAACATTGGGATCTATAGGTGTATCCACAGGTTTGCAATCTAACATACCGGTCTCTTGAAGAATATCCAATGTATACTTTCTCTGGGAAATGGCTACCCCAGAGTTAGATTGTGCTACCTCTATGCCAAGAAAGTACTTGAGTCGTCCAAAATCCTTAGTCTGGAAATGATTAAATATGTGTTTTTAGCTCCCAAATACCCTCTTGATCACTTCCAGTGATGACGATATCATCCACATAAACTACCAAGTAGATGCATTTTCCATTGGAATGGCGGTAGAAAACAGAGTGATCATCTTTACTACGAATCATGCCAAAATCTGTAATAACAACATTGAACCTCCCAAACCAAGCACAATGAGACTGTTTTAAACCATAAAGAGAACGGAGAAGTCGACATACCCAACCATACTCCCCCTAAGCAACAAAACCAGATGGTTGCTCCATATACACTCTCTCCTGAAGATCACCATGGAGAAATGCATTCTTGATGTCCAATTGATAAAAGGGCCAATAACGCATAGCAGCCATGAAGAGAAACAAGCGGACAAAACAGTTAAGATCATGAGTAAGTTTACTTACAGAAAAAAGATTAAAATGACAACTAGGTACATAAAGAACAGAGTTTAATGGTAATGAAGGGACAAGAGAAGCTCGCTCGATGCCATTAACAGCAGTTTTAGAGCCATTAGCAAGGGTAACCATAGGGAGAGAATTCGAACCGGTTAAAGAGGAGAAAAGTTTTGGATTACCAGAAATATTGTAGGAGGCTCCGGAATCAAAGACCCAGGGCCGAGAGGAGAGAACTGAGTGAGGCAAGCCATAGAATTACCAGTGTGGGCAACGGAGGCGGAGGATGATTGCTGAGAGGCCTGATACTGAAGGAAAGCTGCATAAACTGGGCCAGATAAGGTAATCTGCTGAGATGGTTGCTCTCAAGAATCAGGGGATGCAATGTTGTCAACTTGAGTAACCTTGGCAGTAGGAGGACCAGGTGGTTTGCCATGAAGTTGATAGCAACATTCTCAGGTGTGACCAACCTTATGACAATAATTGTATTTTAGAAGCACTCCTCGGTGACTATTGGGACCTCGACTGCCTTTGGAATTGTCCCGTGCTGCTAAGATAGAAGTCTTTGCGGAGTGGGACTAAGAGTCAATGACGATAGTGGAAGAGACTCGAAAGAGTTGAGCAAAAATATTTTCCAAAGAGGGGATAGTAGCACTGGTCAATAACTGATCACGAACAGGCTGAAGTCGGATCGAATCCCAATCAAAGTTAACACCATAAAGAATTGTTCTCGCTGGTGTTCCTGTTCGGCAATAATAGTGGCAATTGGCAAGATAGAATTGAATTCCTCTCGCAATGATTCAATTCGACCAATATACTCAGACATATCTAGATCACGCTAATTCAAGTGAAACATATTGGACACAAAATTATAAAATCTCTGGATATCATTAGTATACAAAGTTTGAGTCTTACTCCATAACTTGTGGCAAGTCTTCTAAGTCTTAAACATGACAAGAAGTTTAGAATCAATGGACTGCCATAAAAGATTACATAATTGAGCATCAAGCTTTTTCCATGACTTACGCTCAACATCAGGTATAGAATCCTCACTGGAGGTCAAATGATCTTCACACCCTTGCCCCATACACCATAATTCAACCGATGCCGACCAAGAAACATAATTTACGGAGCCAATTAAAGTTTCAGTGGTAATAACATGAGAACTATAAGAAGTAGGGACGGAGGCACCTGATTTAGGTAAGATCGAAGCTCGAGGGTGAGTGTCATCTTCCGATGGGCTATCCATAGGGAATATCTCTGAAAAATCTGGGCAAAGCACGGAAGCAGGGGCTGGAGGCAAGTTCCGGCGTGTGGCACACACGCGCAAGGAAGATGGAGGTGCGTGGGACGCACGCGCGGAAAGAGAAGTGGTGTGGCGGCGCGGTTCACAGCGAGGGTAGATCGGCGGTGTCTGAGTGTAATGGTGGTGGTGGTGGTTTGTGGGAAAGTTGCGAAAATGGTGGTGGGTAAATCGAGGGTTCCGATGATAGTTTGGGGAAAACAGGGAGAGAGACGCCAAATGAGGAAACCGACGATGGAATTGAGACAACCCGCTGACAAGGAGTAGGAGGATGCCGAAGAACCTACTGATACCGTGTAGAGAAGTAGAGAAAAATATTTCTATATTTATTTATAAAGTATTTACAAGACATGACTTTATATAGCCATGAGAATACAACTTATTAGGAAAATAAATATTGCACATAAATACTAATTTTTCTAACAATCAACCTAATTTATTATTTTCCAAATTCCAACATAACTAAAACAGAGCGGATTTATTTCAAGCAAATACCATGATGATGCTTGTTATGATTTGAAAACATTCTATGTTGGCAGTTTTGATTAGTGATAATTCAGGATGGTTCAATATTGCAATTTCAGAAGAAAATCATTGCAACCGTGTCTTGAATCAAAGCAAAAAAGGTAAGTTATGCCCCCAAGTCAAAAAGTTGCTCAGCAAACGAAATGAGATTAAATGGACAATGAGCAAGTAATACATCGGAGGCAATAGTCAAAGGTGTTTACACATGCGATCAGCTGAATCCCAAATTTGACTTAAAATTAGGGCATCACTTGTATATTTTTTTAACATTTATAAGAAGGGGCTCTATAAAATTCAAGGGGCGGTCCCTGGCGATAATATGGCATCAATTATGGAGATATTCAAATATTTGCAGACCTATGCCGAATAAGGAAGGATACCATAGAATCGTTGCTAGTACTCTTGAAGATGTATCTTTGAACACCTCCAAAATCCAATATTAAAACCAAAAAAAAAAAAAAAAAAAAAAAAAAAAAAAGGGTATTCTCCAAAACATCAAATAAACCAATTCTCAAGTTGAAAATCACAACTTGAACCAACTAGTTAGGAAAAAAAATTGAAGCAAATATGGGACAAAACAAAAAGAAATCACCTGCAAGAAACGAACAGGTAGTTCACCTCTGGTCTTAGCTTGAGGAATTGAGGGAACCTCTCTAAAATTTGTAAGGAAAGCAAATTTACCACCCTTTGTGCAAGCCAGCCATGTCCCACCAGCCGACTCATCTCTCCCTCCTAAAATCTCTCCTCCTTCCCACAGTCCCAGTGGCTTCGTAGGCCTTGCAACCACAACAATCAATCAACAAATATAAATTCAATTCAAAACACAACACAACACAACATACCCACAAAATATATTTATTAAAAAACAACGAATACTTACCGGCTGTGATATTCATCTCTGTTGAATAATAACAGAAATGAGTAAAGTGGATGTGCTTGCCACATAAACACAGCTATACACATGGCTTGATGATTGGATTCTGGTGAAATCAAAACACCCCCAAGAATTTTTTTTTATTATTAAATCTTATAAGTAAAAAAAAAAATTCTTTTACAGTATGTTTGGTTGAGGGGTTTTGGAGGGGAGGGGATGAATTATTTTAAATTATGTTTGTTTTGTTCAATTTTTTTAAGGAGAGGGGAGCAAAATCTCTCCTAAGTCAATTTTAGCTCTCCTCCAAAAGTGGGGGGGGGGGTTTTGGAGGGGAGAGAAATTGAGCAATTAAAATTTTAAATACATTGACTAAATTATCCCTACTTATACATTAAAATTCAAAATTGTCCTAATTACAAATCTCTCTTATATTTGCTTCACCATTCAATTGTTCTTATTCTCTTCTCTTATATTTGTTTTTATTTTATTTTTAATAACACGTATTATGTAGAGCTTTTAATTTTAATTTTATTCTTTGTTTAATTCAAAGATAATATAAGTTTATATTGTTTTAATTTTATTTATAAAAGACTACAAGGATAAAATAGTAAATTAGTTTTAAAATTTTTTCCCCTCCCTTCTTGAACCAAACATATATCTAATTAAAAACCCTCACCTCCTCTCACCTCCCCTCATTTGAACCAAACATATATTTAATTAAAATCTCTCCCCTCCCGACCCGACCCGACGTAATCAGATCCGACCTGGTCTTCAGGTCAGACCCGACCCGACCTGCAAAATAGGATCGGTTCGCGGGTTTGACCCGACCCGACCCGTAATTAATGATTTTTACATTTTCCTCTCTAGTTAATTTATCATAATTTGGTTTAAGTACAAATCCTATCAAAATTATATCATAAAAATATATATTATGTATTTTTCTGACCCGACCCGACCCATATTTTTTTACCTGACCCGTGCGGGTTTTACTTTAAAATTTTGGGTTTCGGGTCCTTCGACCCATATGACCCGACCCCATCGAGTTTAAGAAAATTAAAAAAAAAAAAAAAAAAACTCGACCTGTGAACACCTTTAGCACAAATATTAAATTAGTCAGCTGTCACTCTGGTTTGGGATAACAACTTCTAAAGTCCTAAAAGTTATATTGTTTTTACACTTAAGTTATAAAAGGAAAATTTGTTTATAATTAAGTCTTATATATGTGAATAAATTTTTTCATTTAAGTCCTAAGTCATTAACTATAACAGACCTACTGACGTGGCATAATGAAACGATACTTCAACACAAGCATTAAATCAGTCAGCACATACTTTCACATACTTGTATGCTTGCCAACAAAATGGCGCATTGCCCAATGGGAAAGCCGATCCACTTAGAATGTACAATAAAAAGATGATTTTGGTAGCGAGAAATGGACAAAGGTCTCCCCCATCTGGCTCTACGCAGAGGAATCTCCACTCACTGCTTCCAATAATATCTTCCATTTACCACATCACGGAGGTTTATAGGAATGAGTATTTGCTCCTCTAGTATTAAGATATTTTTAGCGAAGGATAATAGTTCAGTTGGTATTGTGGAGCTCTTGCAATGCAATTGGGTCCCGGTAATTCTGACGACTACTATGTTATAGGTGGCATAATACATGATATAAATCATGCTCAAGATAGTATGTGCTCGTGAATTACTTTTTGAACATTCGGTGAATTCTTTACAGTTTCGATACAAAATTTACGTTCGGTTCTATTCCGGATAGCCTTTAGCATTTGGGCCACATCTTTTTCATACGATCTTCGATTTTTATGAATTTTATATCGTCAGAAATCTAATACTGATACCTACAACTTTCGAGTTTGACATTATTCCAAATTCGAATCAGAAGTAGGTCCAAAATCGTAATTGTCGTAGCTACTATATTGAATTTCGAGTAAAGTCTAGAATTGAGTGATGTGGCACAATCTTGGCCACTCATTTCATTACAAAAAGCAGCCATCTTCCTATAAATATGGGACTATTCACTCATCCATTTTCTTAGCCAAAAACGTGAAGAGCAAAGGAAGAGTGGAGGATTTTCTTCTATCCCTCTTGTATTTATTTTCAAGATATTTTTGATCCATTCAATCACATTTTCAAGCTTGGTAAGCTTCCTCTCTCTTTTTATCTTCTCATTTTTCAGTTTTTTGGCAAAGAAAATAAAGCCTCAAATTCGCACCTTGCATACCCTAGGGTTTGGATTTTCTTAATAGGCATTGATAGTGTGTTAACATGCATTTTGGAGGGTTTCATGATAGCATTGAGCATGGATTGAGCTTCTTTGTAAATGCCCAATTTTTCCCCAATGATAGGGGTTGGCCGAAACTGTTTTCGTTCAAAGGGGGAGTGTTTTTGTTTCTTTGATGATAATTTAAGGTGAAGCATGCATTAGACAATGGTTGATATGAGTTTGTTTTGGTTTAAGTTGAAAATTCTAAAGTTACATTTTCTTGTGCATTCGTCGAATTATGTTTATGTATGAGGGGGTTTAAGTTTCTGAAGTAATATTAGTTCAAGTGCTTGGATTATGTTCTAGACATGTTGAAGTGTAGATGATGGTGTTGGAATTGCTTTAGGTAGTAACAATGGAGAGTTGGTGTTTGGCCCTGAACTCGGATGAGCGTCACGACGCGTAACGGGAAGGTGCTCACTTCCTCGGGTCTGATCATGTGGGAGTCGCGATGCGGAACTCCTAGCGTCACGACGCGTAACAAGAATGTGTTTTTGCCTCAGGTCTGAACGTGTGGGAGTCGCGATGCGCAACACCTAGCGTTACGACGCGAAACATGAAATGCTCTCTAACTCGACCTGTTTGTATTGGCGTCGCGACGTGCAAGACCTAGCGTCACGATGCGTTACAGAAACAGTTTCAGCTCATTTCAATTTCATCCTAAGATGTTAGAAGACACCCTCAATGACACATATACAACATGTATGAGCATCCACTACATCCATGACCATGATTAGCTTCTTAGTTTAAATATGATAACCATATTCGCATCCAATATCATTGGCAATAGTTGTTAATCTATGAGTTGACATTATATTTTCAAGTTGATATTTACTTATTTGTTTTTGATTTGAGACTTACTTTTAAACGCATTGGGGCGTTAGCCAAGTTGATTTCCAGTTTTTTTTATAAATGAAATGTTTTGAGATGTTTTGAGTTAAAAGTATGATTTTATGATTTTTGGAGCCATGGGAAAAAAACTCACCTCAGATGTAACTTGGAATTGACGGGTATATACATGTGCACATGTAGATCAGGACCAGGGGACAGTGATACGTAACACATCTAGATTCTAGTTCAGGACTAGGGATGACAGATGTCTCTAGATCCTAGATTCAGGGTCAAGATGATGGCATGGAATGGGGGACAGCGATACACGTAACGCCCCAATGGCATGGATTAGCACTCCTGGATCTAGTTCAGTGGCTTGGGGGACGGAGATATGTAACGTCCCAAGACACTAGTTTAGGCGTATAGGGGGACATCGATACGTAATGCCCTAATGTGTCAGGTTTTCTACAAATCTCAGAGATATGATTTTCAGAAATGATAGTTTTATGAAATAGTTTCAAAAGAAATAGTTTTATGAGAATCTCAAATATTTATAGAAAGAAAGAAGTTTCTAGAAAATTTTCACACAAAGAGATTTATTTTCAGATAAGAAAAGAGTTTTCAGAAAAGATAGTTTCATGAGATGATTTTGGTTTTAGAACAATGAATTTTCATAAAGCATTTCAGTTTCCGTTTTAAACTGGCCATTCACTAGATCGTTCAAACGATCTAACCCCCCACACCTAGTGTTTCTATTTTGCAGGTCTACCCGGAGGATGAGCTCGAGAGGATGGATACTGATAGCAGTCACTAGGGTGTTTGGGTCCACCAGGTCGAATACAGAGGCTCAGCACAGTCAGTGTCAAAGTAAAGTTGCATGCATACACTAGTATTGTATAAGTCGTTGTAATATGTTAAAAGTGTTCATTAAACAGAGTTGTATGGAGAAGTATATTTGAGTACACAGTAACGAGTATTAAAACACATTCTATGTTGTTGAGTCGGGCAATGGTTTCTATGCATTAGTTTGTAGTCGAGATGGTATTAGTAGTGATGATCACAGTCAAAACGTTAGAGGCTTAGAAGGATAGATCAACCTATTCTCTGCCGGTAGCATCTCCGAAAGGGGGATGTTACATTTGCGATTACGGGTTGGATGTCTAAAGGAGAAGTCTTGAGGTGACTTTTTCCGGAATAGTTAAATTTGCACCATGGCAAACCCAAGGATCGTTGTCTTTTAGATCAGGGTTTGGGAGCATGACGGATGAAGATAATGATATAGAGAATTTTTTATGGAGAAAATTAATAAGGATTTTCCATCAATTGATCTAGATGAGCCATTTTGCTGGCATCGTATAAATATGCCAAAATATGTGATGACTGATTTAATGCTTGTGTTGAAGTATCGTTTCATTATAACATGTCAACAGGTCCATTATAGTTAACATATTAAGACTTAAAAGAAAAAATTAATTCAATTATATGATTTAATTATAAACAAAATTTTATTTTCGGACTTAAGTGTAAAAACAACACAACTTTTAGAATTTTAAAAGTTGTTATCCTAAACCAATGTGCCAGCTGACAAATTTAATGTTTGTGCTGATGTGTAGTTCCATCATGTCAAGTCAGCGGATCCGTTAGAGTTAACGGATTAAGACTTAAAAGAAAAAAATTATTCACATATAGGACTTAATAATAATAAAAAATTCTTTCTGAAATTTAAGTGTAAAAACAACACAATTTTATGACTGAAAATGTTGTTATCCCTAAAATGTTTCCTATATTCCTAAATATTTTTTGAGGCGTTCAAAATAAAAAAAATATTAGTTTCTTATAATTATTTTAATATTTTGAACAGGATAAAAATTTAAAAAAACAACTACATATATATATTTTAAAAAAATTAAAACATTTTAAGCTCTCTCAATGTAGCATGTCAGTTACTCAATTTCAAAATAAGAAAAATAAAATAAAATAAAATAATTTTAATTAAATATTAAATTAAGTTTTCGTAATAAAAAATTAACAAATTGATTTATCTATTCTTAATCAAATACTTGTGAAATCCCTCTTTCGTGGAGTTCTCGAATGAACTTGCTTGGACAGGAGTAGAGACCTAAAAGGATTCTCTATAGAGTCTGATCTCAAAATCGATTATGAGTGAACAACAGTATGTTGCGGTGATTCGATTGCAAAACCATGGCATGTAGACCCGGCCATGATTCTGGTTCGGAATCAAAATCGAACTGGTTGGAACCGAACGGTTCCGATTTCGGTTCTGGAACAAGAATTTTTCGGTTCAGTTAGGGTTCACCCTGACCGAACCGAACGGAACCGCTGGAACTGTCCGATTCCAGCGGTTCTACGGTTCCAACCGGAACCAAACGGTTCCGGTTAGAACTGTAGAAGCCCAACGGCTAGTAGCCATTGGGCTGGCAGGGAGCAACGACTCCCTGCCCTAAAATCAAAAATATATATTAAATATTAATGGTAATTACTAAATTACCCTTAATAACATTAATAAAAACAACTAGTTTTATTCCAAAAATGTATAAATATGGGTCATTTGTCATTTTTTCAACACACCAATTCTCAATTCTCTCAATTTCCATAATTCTATAATTCTTTAATATTTCTTTAACAAAAAATGGCAAGCTCATTTGAGAACATCATGTTTAATGTGCCAACCCAAGAGAGCGGTCCTAAGTTCGGTACACGGAGAAGAGAAATTAAGTCTTGTTCCTCCGATATTTTCAAAATTCATTTTCATTTTGTCGAGACTGAAAATGAAGGTTCAAGAGCACTATGAAACTATTGTGGGGTTTCTTACAATTTTACTTGTGGCTATGGCAATATGAACAAATACTTGGATAGACATCATTGATGAGTGATAAATCTATCACTATTTCCCACTCATTTAACTTAATATTTTGTATAGTTTCTTGAGTTTTGTGAATATTTTGATGTGTTTTGTGTTATTTTGTAGATAAATAAAGTTTTAGGACACTCTGGAGGTGATTTGGGCCAAAACAGTGCAAATTGGCAAAAATGGCATTTTGGTAATTTTCCGCGTCGCGACGCCTAACGTGCGCCAGGTCCACAAATCAGAATCTGAGAAAAGTTTGACTTTGCTAACGTGCACCGTGCCACGTGTCAACCAATCACAGTGTGCCAAGTGTCGCCACATCAGCATCAATTATTGGCTCTCTTATCCCCCATCTGACACGTGGCGGATAAGAATCTAGTCGACCAATCAGAAGCTGCCACGTGTCACAATAATTGAGCCCCAACCACCTTGCCACGTGTCACATTATCACTTTATCCAGAATCTTCAACCGACGAACCAGAAGCTGCCACGTCGACCAAACGGGCGTCGCGACGCGAGCTGGGCGTCGCGACATGCGACCCATACTGACCCCTATAAATAGAGCGCGAAATCCCAGTTTCAGTGGTACCACACTCTGTCATCTCTTTGATGTAAAGAGTGAATTTCTCTCTCTAGTTTCTATTAGTTTTAGTTTTTTTTAGTTTTGTAAATAATTTTAATTACGTTTTGTAATAATATTAATTTACTTTTTTACTTTTTACAGTTTTTACTATTCACCATGAGGAGGTAACTTCCCCAGCTAGGGTGAAAGGTAATTCTTATACTATTACTATTTAGATTAATCTCCCTTAAATATAATATATTCACTATTTAAAATATTGACTTATAAATGATACCGCCAGATTGGTCGGTTGGTAATTCATTTTAATCTGGTTTAAACCTGACTAATCAAGGATACCGCCAGATTGGTCGGTTGGTAATTAAACTTTCTTACCGCCTATATGGCAGGTTCATGGACAAATCTTTTTACCGTCTTAATGGCTGGTTGGACTTAATTTGACTTAATCAAGATACCGTCTATATGGCTGGTTGGTAATGTTATCACAAGTTTATATATTATATTATGGGAGATATATAAATTAGTAGTAGTAAAAATAATTCCTTTTACCTTAGCATTTTATTTTATTGTAATTACTTTTCAGTATTTACTTTACTGCATTTTTACTTTATGTCTTTTATTTTCAAGTTTTTACTAGCCCTAGTTATGTGTTGTAACTAAATTAGTTATCTGGGGTTGTGATGACTTTTAATATCACCGGTTTATAAGGGGTTATATTATAGTTTGGGTATTATAAAGATTTATTTATTGAGTCTTAATATTAATGCTTTTTATTAACTGGCCACTAATAAAATTGATCTGGTAAATCTAAAATGAACTAGACATAGAGATTTTAGGTTTTAGCCTTAGACTTAATAGCCCACGATCTTCCTTGAGGATAGATAACCCTTTAATAGATTCCTTACATGATAGACATATACCTGTCGGGCGGAGGTAGCCATAATTGGAACTTAAACTTAATGAATCCAGATAATTTGGTTGACATAGACATATGGTTCAATTGAGTTAAACTGAGTATTTGTGTCTGACCATCGATAGAGGTTTTCACATAATTTAGTGTTCCAGGTAATAAATCAATATACTACCCAACTATAAAATAACCACTTCATCTTTAAAATGATATTGGAAGAAATCACAACCCTAGATAGTTTTTAATATTGAATTTTCTTAAAACCTACTTTCGAATAATTTATTTACTTGTTTTTAAATTTAGAATCGTCACCATTTCAAATCAATCAAACAACATGTTAGATAATAGTAATCATTTGACCTCATAAAATTAATAGCTTAGATATTAACTTCTCGTGGGATCGATATTTTTATACTACTTGAACGATACGTGCGCTTGCGTTATACGTGTGTGTTTACACCGGTCAAGTTTTGGCGCCATTGCCGGAGACTTATTTTTCTTGAGTTATTGATTTTGAAGCTATCCAATTTACTTGTATCTAATTTTCTTTATTTTTATCTGTAATTTTTATTTCTTTCTTTTATTTCAGGTGGTTGAAAAATGGAACATTATTGGGAGATTGAGAGATCACGAGCTTTACTAGAAGAAGATACACCCCAAATCTGGGAGCAACAGTCCGATTTTCTGAGGCCTGTTGTCCAGCCCAACTATTATCACTGGATGCCAGAACCAAGCAATACCACATTTGCTCAATAAGACGCAATGGGGAGATGTGACATATGTAATGGTAACCACCCTAGAGATTATTGCGAATACAATTACCATCCAGGGTGGCAGAGCTATCAAGATCCTTCATGGTATGATGAGCCATCACATTTCACAGAACCACATTTTCCATCTTAGCCACCACCCACCTACAATGATCTTCATCAACAATCAGAACAATCAGAAGAATATCAGATGATTGACATGCTCAAATATGTGTTCAAGAAACGAGATGAAAAGTTGGATACAATGCTTGAAACATTCCAGAATTAACTCGAAAGTATTCAGAGTCAAACAGAATCCATACAGAGAATGACAGATCAGATCAGACAATTAACAGAAAACTAGAACTTCATACCTCAAGAAGCATTTTTAGATGACACTGATGAAGCCTTCGAGTACCCCACAGATCCACAATGACACCTTAACAGATGAGGAGGCTGAGCAGTATCAACAATCAGAGGTATCAGTTCAGGAGCCTAAACCAGCGAAGTCTCAATTTGATTTTTATTATTCAGATTCTGATGATGATGAAGCTGAGCTGTTAATACCAATTGCACCAACAACGGAGGATCAAACTTTCAATCCTCAAAATGAAGATCTTGGAGCATGCTTTACCATGATGTTTGATGAATATCTACCTGAACCATCCATTCCAGTCGTATCAGAGGATGAAGACCTAAAATCTGACATTTATTTTCATCCTCAGGTTGATATTTTGAAGCATGCATTTCACAGATGACAGATGAAGAGCTGAATACGGAAATTTTAAAATACATCTGTGAAGAAAAGGTGGAGCAAGAAACAGAGCAAATGGAGGAGCAATTGTCAGACAAAATTGAAGATCCAGTGAATTCAGAAGAAACATCATTGTTTTGGGGAGTACAATTCGTAGATATCACCCAGAAGCTTGACAAAATGGAACTTTCATTCAAAGTCAAGCACCATACGAGACCTCCTGATTTTCTTTCTTTCTTTTCAGGAACCACTGGAGCAACAAAGATTGAAAAGGTGGCACGAGCACTGAATGGGATAAAATTATTTTTGCCATTTTACCGTTGGAAGAGACCCTTCAAAAGCAACGCTCACGGGATTGTCTTTAATCGGACATCCAAAATGACATTGAAACCTCTTTAACAGATGGATTTCAGTCACGTCTGGCTGAAGACGAAAAATGTAGCGCTAGCAGGGAGGCAACCCATGCAATAATTTTAATTATTTATTTTATTTTGTGTATACATGTTGTAGAATTATTTTTAATGTTGTGTTATTTTTGCAGGAAAAATTAAAAACGGAAATTTTCAGGACAAAGCAAGCCAGTGCAAGTGGTATTTTCACAAAATAAAAAAATTGACAAAATCACGAAGATATAAAGTTGATCCAGTAGAGACGGCCGAGTAAGGAGTCAGCTTTTGAGACGCGTCCCAGTGGATTTATCCTTCGAAAGACTTGGTTTTGCCAAAAAAAAAAACAACCGAGCGTCGCAACAGAAGGCAAAATTCAGCGTTGCGGCGCGGGATCGATTACAGAACATAAACCAGCAGCCGCCGCACAGATCTCACTCCTCCTTCTTCAACATTTCACAATTCTCTCTCAACTCACAACCACCACAGCCGAGCCTTCACCCCCACATGAGCTATATCAATCAGAAACCGAGAGCCCACAACCGATTCAACTATCACCAAGAGATCCATCAGCCGTACCCACCGAGAGCCACGATCACCCTTACCGAGCCACTACCGTGACCGAGCCTTGCTGATCCAGACGCGCCACTGCCAAGCCAACAACGACCCACCAGCCGCACCAACATCACCGAGATCCAGCCACCCTCACTGAGATCCAGCCAAAACCGAACAAAACCGAGCCTTCGCCGAGTCCTCGCCACCACCGTCGAGACCGGAACCATCTCCACCCTTTACCGTGAGCCTCACCACCGAGAATCAACAGATCCGAGACCCACCAGCCGCCGAACCTTTGACCGAGATCCACCAGTTGCAACTTTCACCGAGTCAAACACCAAGCCTTTGCCGAGCCGTGAGCCACTGTACCGAACCACCACAAACCAGCCTCCATCACCGGAACCGCCACTGAGAATCGTGACTGAGCCATTGCCGTGCTAGAAGCCGAAACCGTCACTGCCAAACCAAGCCGCCAAAAGTGTTAACGGTAAAATCTGAGAAATTTTGAAACCTCTGGTATTGAAATTGTGGAATTTTGGAAGTGTTGATTTGATTGATTTGTAGTTTTGGGGGCGAAGTGGTACTTTGTGTGGTGATAGATTTAGGTTGTGTATTGGGAGAATTTGAGATTATAGGGGAGACTCTGCCGAAAATTCTGTAAAAATGCCGCTGAAAAGATACAGGACATCGACTTCTGCCGCACCCACTTTTGATGATTTTAAATTCGTATCTGCTACTGCGGAGAAGAGATACGAAGAGGGAATAACCCGGAAACACCATATTATGGAGATGGGATTTGACATAAACCCTGGGTTATTTCCTGATATTGACATGATTATCGCAGATTAGCACTGGCGAAAGCTTTGTCAGCAGCCTCACCCAGCCTATGCAACTATTGTACGGGAGTTTTACGCAAATGCTTATGAGCATCATGCGTATATGGCAATGGTTAGAGGTCAACATATATCATTTGATTCCTCAAATATTAACAGATTTTATGACATACCTGATTTAGAGGAAGATGAGTATTCTTGCAGTGATGAAGAGTATTGATATCACTCATCTCACGGAGACTTTTTGCGTTCCAAATGCTGCTTGGGTCATGAGTAGCAGTGGAGAATATATGAAGATGAGTTCGAAATTGCTGAAGCCTGAGACAAAAGTATAGTTCCACTTCGTGACTAGAACTTTGCTACCGGGATCTCACATCACATATGTCACGAAGGAACGTATGATATTATTATACTGCATTCTGGAGGGTTATACGATTAATGTTGGTCAGCTGATTTTGACCAACATCGCTTGGGCTGCAAGGTCGACACAGTCTGGCATGTTTTATTGTTATTTGATTTCATCACTTTGCACACAGGCCAGGGTTCCTGTAGAACCAAGAGAGGAATTAACGCAGCCCATGGCAGCAATAACTACCAGAATTATCCAACAGTTTCATACATAGAGACAGGCTCATGCGGCACCATCAGCTACCACCAGCACCACAACAACCGCCTCAACAACCACACAAATCATCTCGACCTCACTCCTTAACTCAAAGGGTCACTAGATTGGAATCTCAGCAGAGATACATGGTTCAGCTGCTCGAACAAATAGCACGACAAGTGGGGATACAAGATGAGCAGTTTCCACCACATCCAAATATCGACAGTGACGAAGAGGAGACAGATGATTAAACTCAGGTACTATTTTTCCATTCTATTTATTTATGTTTTGTAACGCATTGGGACAATGCTTGATTTATGTTTGGGGGTATGAGTCTGTTTTTAAACTTTTTCAAAAATTCCGTTAAAATTTTTTTTTCTGCATGGCGTGTGTTTTATTTTCTGTTTCATGTGTGTTTTAAATCGAAAAAAAATCAAAAAATAAAATGTGTCCGATGATTTAATTGTTTGTTTAGCTAAAAAGTTCTAGGAAAAGATAAATGTTAATTTCACTTTTATCCCTAATTTGAATTTCTTATCTAGGTCAGACTCGTGCACACTTTTAAAATAGTCTCGAAAGCAGTTAGATAATAAGGAATTAACAAAGTGACTAGTTGAAATAATCGGTGGTTGATGAATGACCGTTTGACTGAGTTTCTGTTTCTGTCTACAATTATTTGTGACGTGAGGAAAAAAAAAACTAAACCAAGCAAGTACTCAGTAACCGGGCATCTTGCCTCAGTAAGCAGTGATAGTTCACGTCAAACGGGAAAGCTTGTGTTAGTTTTTAAACATCCGAGATCCGGGTGATTAAGTACGTAGGGGTGTTTTAACACCTAGTGCCCTAAAACCATCTGGTTTGGGAGTCACTGACCCAAAGCTCGCTACATGGATCAAATATGTTGTAAATAAAAAAAATCAGAAAAATCACATACCTCACCTTTGTTGATTATAGTAAACAGAACAACTTTAGATACTCAGATTGGTTTGACCCATTAACTACTGAGAATTGAGACGAAATCACCAAGTTGACAACTTAGAATCGAAGCTGTTTGCTAGACTATTCACACACACACTTTGAGTCTGATTTAGATATGTTGTTCAAAAGAAAGGATTTTAGTTGGAATATGCATTTTGAAGGTTCCTCTAACTTTGATGATGGACATTTTCCGAGGACGCTGTTTATATATTATTATTGTCTTTTTGCTTTTGTGTGCATTAGTTTTACTTTCTTTTTACTTTTGTAAAATGTTTGTGGGTATCATTGTTGTAAACCCTCACGAGACTACAACTCGTCCACTAGGGACACCTAGGGGTTTAAAGGCTTGTTGCATACGCTAAATGCAACTGTGATCCCTACGAAAGTGGCTTATTAAATTTTATTTTATTATGTTATTTTATTTTGTGTTTTGCTCGAGGACTAGCAAAATGTTAGGTTTGGGGGTGTGATGAGTGATAAATCTATCATTATTTCCCACTCATTTAACTTAATATTTTGTATAGTTTCTTGAGTTTTGTGAATATTTTGATGTGTTTTATGTTATTTTGTAGATAAATAAAGTTTCAAGACACTATGGAGGTGATTTGGGCCAAAACAGTGAAAATTGGCAAAAATGGCATTTTGGTAATTTTCCGCGTCGCGACGCCTAACGTGCACCGAACAGTGCTAACGTGCGCCTGGTCCACAAATCAGAATCTGAGAAAAGTTTGACTTTGCTAACGTGCGCCGTGCCACGTGTCAACCAATCACAGCATGCCACGTGTCGCGATTCTATGGTGCCGACATTCAAATTGCCACGTGTCGCCACGTCAGTGCCATGTCAGCATCAATTATTGGCTCTCTTATCCCTATCTGACATGTGGCGGATAAGAATCTAGCCGACCAATCAGAAGCCGCCACGTGTCACAATAATTGAGCCCCAACCACATTGCCATGTGTCACCTTATCACCTTATCCAGAATCTTCAACCGACGAACCAGAAGCTGCCACGTCGACCAAACGAGCGTCGCGACGTGAGCTGGGCGTCGCGACGTGAGCTGGGCATCGCGACGCGCGACCCCTACTGACCCCTATAAATAGAGCGCGAAATCCCAGTTTCAGTGGTACCACTCTCTCTCATCTCTTTGATGTAAAGAGGGAGTTTCTCTCTCTAGTTTCTTTTAGTTTTTAGTTTTTTTTAGTTTTGTAAATAATTTTAATTACGTTTTGTAATAATATTAATTTATTTTTTTACTTTTTACTGTTTTTACTATTCACCATGAGGAGGTAACTTCCCCAGCTATGGTGAAAGGTAATTCTTATACTATTGCTATTTAGATTAATCTCCCTTAAATATAATATATTCACTATTTAAAATATTGACTTAAAAATGATACCGCCAGATTGGTCGGTTGGTAATTCATTTTTAATCTGGTTTAAACTTGACTAATCAAGGATACCGCCAGATTGGTCGGTGGTAATTAAACTTTCTTACCGCCTATATGGCAGGTTCATGGACAAATCTTTTTACTGCCTTAATGGCTGGTTGGACTTAATTTGACTTAATCAGGATACCGCCTATATGGCTGGTTGGTAATGTTATCACAAGTTTATATATTATATTATGGGAGATATATAAATTAGTAGTAGTAAAAATAATTCCTTTTACCTTAGCATTTTATTTTATTGTAATTTACTTTTCAGTATTTACTTTACTGCATTTTTACTTTATGTCTTTTATTTTCAAGTTTTTACTAGCCCTAGTTATGTGTTGTAACTAAATTAGTTATCTGGGGTTGTGATGACTTTTAATATCACGGTTTATAAGGGGTTAGATTATAGTTTGGGTATTATAAAGATTTATTTATTGAGTCTTAATCTTAATGTTTTTTATTAACTGGCCACTAATAAAATTGATCTGGTAAATCTAAAATGAACTAGACATAGAGATTTTAGGTTTCAGCCTTAGACTTAATAGCCCACGATCTTCCTTGAGAATAGATAACCCTTTAATAGATTTCCTTACAGGATAGACATATACCTGTCGGGCGGGGTAGCCATAATTGAAACTTAAACTTAATGAATCCAGATAATTTGGTTGACATAGACATATGGTTCAATTGAGTTAAACTGGGTATTTGTGTCTGACCATCGACAGAGGCTTTCACATAATTTAGTGTTCCATGTTAATAAATCAATATATTACCCAACTATAAAATAACCACTTCATCTTTAAAATGATATTGGAAGAAATCACAACCCTAGATAGTTTTTAATATTGAATTTTCTTAAAACCTACTTTCGAATAATTTTATTTACTTGTTTTTAAATTTAGAATCGTCACCATTTCAAATCAATCAAACAACCTGTTAGATACTAGTAATCATTTGACCTCATAAAATTAATAGCTTAGATATTAAGTCCTCGTGGGATCGATATTTTTATACTACTTGAACGATACGTATGCTTGCGTTATACGTGTGTGTTTACGCCGGTCAATCATGCCGCTGAAATTGAACTTGATACAACGCAAACTCAAATGGTCAGGTACGCATCATCTAGTAGAGGTACGAGTTCTTTAGATTTATTTAAATATTCTGATACTAAAAATAGAGAAGAATTTGCAAAATTTACTTGTATGACACATCTTTCTTTAAGTTTTGGTGAAAAAATTACTTTTACTAATTACGTTCAAAATGTTTTAGATCCTGCTGCTTGTAGAATGACTAGAAATACAATAAAACATCAAAATTTTAAATTATACAAATATGGTAAAATTATTTTAAATGAAATATTTAAAAATATTAAAGGTCTTTTTTCTATTTGTTCTGATATTTGGAGTGACCATTGGACAACACACTCATATATGGGTGTGACTTATCATTGGATTGATGCATCATGGAACATGCAAAAACGACTTATTGCATTTAGAGTTTTTGATGAGCAACATATTGCACAAAATATTTATATAATGATGAAAGTAATTTTTGATGAATTTAGTTTATTAGGTAAAATTTTAACAATTGGTTTTGACAATGCATTTACAAATACTGCATCAATTAGAGATTTAAAAGAAATATGCGAACTAAATTTGGGGGGTCGATTTTTCATGTTTGTTGCACATGTCATGTCCTTAATTTATGTGTTCAAGATGCTCTGACGTATTTAGCATCTTTCATTGATCCTATTAAGATTGCACAGAATAAACCAAGTTTTATGTATTCAAGCGATAAAATTTTCACGCAATGTTCCAACACGTTGGAATTCAACTTATTTTCTTTTATGTCAAGCTTTACAATACAAATGCATTATGTAGTTTTTTTCCTAAACATATTCAATATATCACACTTTTTCCTAGTCAATGAGATATCTGTGAAAAAAATTTAGAAATTTTAAAAGTTTTTTATGATGCTACAAGTGTTTTTAGAAGTGTTTATTATCCTACAACACATTTATTTCTTGTTGAAAGTTTGAATATTGTTGGTACTCTAACTAAGCATGCTGAAAGTTCTAATCTTAATGATATTGTTTTAATTGAAGCTATTTCTGTTATGAAACGAAAATGGTTGAATTATTTTAAAGACATTCCATTACTTTATCTTATTGCCACAATTTTTGATCCTAAGTTTAAATTAGAAGGTTTGAATAGTGCATTACAAGTTTACTATGAATATTTAGAAATAGCTAATGAAATTAATATTACAAGAATAATACATATAATAAAAATTGATTTAATAGATTTATTTAATGATTATGTTAGTAGATATAACTTGCAATCAGTATGACAATCTAGTAGTAGCTAACCCGTAATACATTCAAGACTTAGCGTAGGTGATCGTTGGTTACTACAACGAAATAAAAAACATAGGGATAACACGACTACCAACCTGGAATTAGATTATTATTTATCTACCAATTTCGAGTTTCCTACTGAAAGTTTAGTGAGTAAAAATTTTCAAGTACTTAACTGGTGGAACCGACATCAAAATGTATTTCTTGTATTATCAATTATTGCAAAAGAAGTGTTGGCATCACTTGTTTCCACCGTTGCGATTGAGCAAGCTTTCAGCTTAAGAGACAATATATTGGAAGCGAGACGGTCTTCATTACATCCAAGCACTTTAGAAGTAACATCATATGCAGATGATTGGATGCGAGTGATCTGAGGTAACAAGAAGATGCCCCATGACTTTGAAGAGTTGTTCGACAATGCATCTGCAAGTGCAAGCGGAACGATAGCTGAATGATCAACAGACACTGATAATGATGATGATTGATCAGTAAATAATTATAAATTGTAATGTGGAACTATCTTAAAAATAGAATGGAACTACGTGAGCTTTGATTCGTCTCATCCCTGAAGGATACGTAGGCAACTTAAGTTTTTAAAAATTTAAGTTCAAGCTCTTTAATTTTATTTTTTAATTTAATGTAATCTAAATTCAAATTCATAATTTTAAATAAATTTTTTAATCTCTTTTTTTTTTATTAAAAAAATCATTATTAATTTTTTTAAAAAAAAATTAAATGGAAGCGGAACCGTACCGGACCGGTGGCCAGGTCTAATGGCATGCTAACAGTATTATTATTGACACCAAATTCAACTTCATATTCGTTCTTTTCTATTTGATGCAATTAAATTGCCTCTTAATTAATTATTAAAATTAACCTTAATTTATCCCTAATAAAAAATAACAAATAATATATCATAGTTCTAATAAAAAAATTAGCATCCGTTTATTAAAATTATGAACCTATTATAATTAGAATAAATCCACTTAATAATTAATCCTAATTTTGTTATGTACAATTGTTATGTAATTAGAATCTCATCCATTCAAAGTTTAACAAGATAACTATCATAAATAAGTTTTAATTGTCAAAATTGTTATACAATTAACATAATAAAACAATCGCAATTCAAAAAGAAAACTATTATAATCGTGAGAAATCATAAATTTCATTAATTAAAAGCCGAATTGAAGAAAGAAAGTAAACTTGGACGAAAATGAGAACAAGCCGATTCAGAGAGGATTGTTCGATTGAGTTGATTAAGAAAAATGTCATTTTTCTTTATATTACTTACTCTTTTTTGTTCAGGAGGTATGATTTTGGTATAAATTACACTATGAACTTTGACTTTAAAAGCGAATTTAATTTTGAATTTGTAACTTTTCTAAGTTAATTACTATAATGATTTTAATTTTGTTTTTTTGCAATCCATAATTTATAAAGTTTAACAAGTTCTTCTAAGATTAGAAGTTTACTTAATTCATTAATGACTATTTTAACATAATAGTTGATTCGAAGATGATTGTTCGATTGAGTTGATTAGAAAAAAAACTATTTTTTATATTGCTTTTTTGTTTGTTTTTATTTTTGTAGAATGTATGATTTTGATAGATATTGCATTATGAATTTTGACTTTGAAGGTGAAATTAATTTTGAATTGTAAAACTATTGTTAATTTTCTTAAATAATTACTATAATTTTTTCAACTTTATTTGTTTGTAATCTAGAATTTATAGAGCCTAATTAACAATTTACTTAATTCGTTAATAACTATCTTATATAATAAATAGTGGTTTCTCCTAATCATTATTTGTTTTCCTTAAATATTTTATGTTAGTCTCTTAATAGTCTTCCAAAATATATTTTTCCTCGTTGTTATTTGTTTTCTTTTAAAATATTTATGTTAGCCTCTATTTGAAATTTTATTTCTTTTCAAATTGATTTAAATCGTATTCTTTATTTTAAAATTTATTCATATTGAGTAAATCATATCATATATTATTCA
Source organism: Zanthoxylum bungeanum (assembly GCA_019454045.1). Taxonomy (NCBI): domain Eukaryota; kingdom Viridiplantae; phylum Streptophyta; class Magnoliopsida; order Sapindales; family Rutaceae; genus Zanthoxylum; species Zanthoxylum bungeanum. The sequence goes on from SKCR01040026.1 coordinate 25,663, forward strand.
AGAATTCACCCATATTTAAATTAACTAAAAATAAAATTTACTTATACCATGACATATATTATTATTCGGAAGGAATTGCATTAACAGAAAGTAAATTAGAAGAAGATAAAAAGATAAAAACGACAGTAACATCATTTAAGGTATTTATTTCCCTACATATTATACTAGTATTTTTCTATTACATGATATATTCTTCATGCATATATTGATTTATTGAAAAAGAGAAGGAAAAAAAAAGAAATAACTAAAAAAAAAAAACCAAGCCTGTAGTTAATGGCAGTAGAAGAAAGATTTATACAAAAATCTTTAAAAATCATAAAAAAGGGCAATAATAATCTAAACAACAGTTTAATAGGAGGAAACGACATGTAAAAAAATTATTTAATATAATCAATTCAAACAAAATAAAAACGCTGTGAAAAATGGACACATAATGTGGTCTTGAAGGAAAAATTATAGACCTCATTTCTATTTATTTCCCAAATAAATTCTCATATGAAATAAAAAATAATAGTATCAAATTAAGCAAATTAAAAAAAAAACCATTAAAAATTCAAATAAATTGTTTGACCCGCGGGCCCGAGACTAATTTTATAATTAAATTCTCAGCAAATTGAATATGCATGAACATCAACTCAATTAAATTGCAGAATTAATTATTAATAAAATTATTAAAGGTCTCAATAGTATGGATGACAGTGGGTAGGGTATGGTGCAAGTTTTCCATTACCAAACCCGCACCCGCATATATAAATAAATTACCAAACCCGCACCATACCCGTTGCGAGTTTTAATTTTCATTACCAAACCCGCACCGCATATAAAAATAAATTACCAAACTCGTATTGGTACCCAACGGATTTTTTGCGGGTTTTTAAAATATTGAATTACTTTGTGTTCTTAATAATATAATTTTTTTAATTAAATAATTTATTTTTAATTGCTAGCTGTAGTTTTCACATTTGTTTTTCATTTGACATATACAACATGCAATAGATAACATAATGTATGAAAGACTCAGTACCATATGTTTATTTTTTCATATAAACATAATTAAAACGAGTTCTTCCCTTCATAATTATAATGATCTAAATTAGCCAACTCAATCGACAATAAGCTAAAAAGTAATCACCAACCTTTGGTCATATTTTTTATGCTAAGTGTAATGAAAGTGATGCTTACAATGCTCAAGTGGTGTAAACAAGGCTTAAGTGGTGTAATGTAATGAAGAAGCAGGAAAGCTACTGAAGTTGCAGCAAAAACTAGCTTATTTTGCTCATCTCCCGTTTCTGATTATGTGAACTTAATCTAAATTTTTGCATTATAATTTTATTAACAAGTGTGATTAAAAAAAAAACAATAATAGTCATGCAAAAAATCTTCAGTTGGGCAGGTTGCGGGCTGCGGCTGAGTGTGAGTGTGGAACTGTGGATTAATGTTTTAAGTTTAGGTTTTGTTAGTTGTTTTTATATGAATGTTTTTTTATATTGTTATAAAAATATTAATTAATAAAAAATAATATTGCGGGTATGCGGATAACCGCATTTTTTTCTTAAATACCAAACCTGCATTGCACCCGCAGCGGGTTATGCTTTAAATTACCAAACCCGCACCGCACCGCACTAATATATTTACCAAATCATACCCATTGCGGACGGATTTTTTGCGGGTTTGCGGGTAAAATTACCATCCCTACTCAATAGTGAATACAAACTCATTCGAGTAACCACGTGTCAATGTCTCATGCGAAACTTGTGCGATAGTCACGTGCTTCACAAACTCCATAGCCCTGGGTATGTGTTGGCCGTTGGATTTTTATTTTTATTTTTTTGGCTGACGTCCCCTGGTATACCCAACCCAGGTAGCAATGGCCAAAAATAAAACATAATAAAGAAGAAAGAAAATAAATGAAAATAAATAAAAATAAATAAGAAATTGTTTTCTTAAAAAAAAAAAAAAAGAGGGAGAAAGTGAAGAGGGAAAATGGGTAAGGTAGTGGAGGAGGAGGAGCAGGAGAAGAAGAAGAAGAAGAAAGGCAGGCCATCTCTGTTAGATCTTCAAAAACGTAATCTCAGAGAACAACAACAACAGCAGCAGCAGCAGCAGCAGAAGAAGAATAAAGGCCTGAAGGATGGATGTAATTACAATTCTGACCATAATCCTACCTCTAATCACACCTCTGCCACTGCTACTCTGCTTCGACGATCCACGCGGCGGAATCCGAATCCTTCACCAGAGAGGGGTTCGGACGGCGACGAATTGGAGGGGTATCGTCCAGAAAAGGAGCGAGAGTATCAGAAATCGAATTCCAATGCGTCCGATTCGGACGAAACCTCCCGCAAGAAGCGGAAGATCAATGCGATCGGAACTGGATCTGGGCCTGGGGATTACGACAAAGTACTTGAATCACAAAATTTAGAGCTTTTTTCACACTTGAGTTGAAAAAAAAAAATTTGGAAACTTTTTGGAGGGTTTTGAGTAATTTTTTTTTTTTTTTTTAATTAAAGCGCCAAATATTGGGTCATAGTTTTTATTTTTATTTTTTCATTTTCCATTAACTAGGGTCGATTTTTCCCTTTTTGGATTTTTGAATGCTGTGCTACTTTGCTCTGTGCTTCTTAAGCTTATTTTAGTAATAAAGAATATATGTTTGTTAGTAGCAGTTTTGTTGCTTTATATATTCTTTTAATTTTGTTTTATGGGTTTTATTTTCAGGAAGAGAAGTCGATTTCTGGTACGAATCCAATAAATAACAACCAAGGTGTGCTAATGAAATCTTATATGAGGAACCCATTTGCTTAAAAGGATATTTTTTTGAACTTTTTTGCTAATGATCTCAAATACCCATATGCTAAAAAGGCTTTTTTTTTAATGTAACTTTCCGTGTGATTATGGTTGATACTATGCAGAGGCTCAGTTCGAATTGGGGCCCTCATTTCCTTTACCAGATAAAATGCTATTGATGTTCATCCTCGATAGGCTTCAGAAGTATTGTCTCTCTGTTTTAGTATCTTTTATTTGAATTATTTTAATTGGATTTTGTTTTCAAGTTCATCGAGTTTTGTTTCTGCTAAAATTATTTATTTTAACTTCAGGAAGGATACTTATGGGGTGTTTTCTGAGCCGGTGGACCCGGAAGAGGCAAGTGATTTTAGTTTGATGGCGCATAAACTTCAGGAGTTTTGTGCTTGCTTCAAAAAATATCATTGTCTTTTAATATTTGATATTTTCATACAGCTTCCAGACTACCATGAAGTCATTGAGCATCCCATGGATTTTGGGACTGTGAGGAATAAACTAGCTGATGGAGCTTATGCCAGCTTGGAGCAGTTTGAGGTTGGTTTACACGCCTGTGATTATATCTTTTGCCCTTCACTGCTTTGATGTTTACTTGGTCTATGGTTTGTGCTTTGCTTTCCGAATGAACTTGATATTGGATCAAAGCATCGGATGTTTTCCTGCTTTAAGTTGGATTTACTTGTTGAATAATTTGATTTTGTGCATATTATTGGCAAGCAAGGTTGGCCTGCTATACTGCCATGCATTACTGTGATTATTAAATGTTAGCTGTTGCTATCTGCATTTAGGTGGATGAATTTCTTTTTAATTCCATTGAAGTAATCTACTCTAATTCCCAAATTGTGCAAATGATCTTGTGAGGTATTTTATTGTTGCTAATGTCTCGTGTATCAGTAAGTTAATGTAATGTTCTGGAAATTTCATGTTATAAGCTTAATTGTATTAACTCTTTGCTTTTGGTGTGCCAATCTGATTGGGAACAACTTGTTTAGAGTAGAAAAAATAGCAGGCAAACAAATAACAAACACAAATAGAGACTGGAAAGTAATTGTCTATTGATTGAAAAGACGATTACAAGATAATAAAGCTCAATGAGCCCCAGAGCAGACTGCTCCTACAGATAAGGATTAACCCTCACTGCTCTAGCCAAATGGCCTACAAATTTTACCCTCTGATGCCTCCATTCCCTGCCATCCTCCCATATATATTCTCTCATCATTGGCCTATGATTATTTGCTGACAGGTAGCCTAGAGACGACATTCTTATTCCTCATATTTCCCTTCCTCATATAGACCTTGTATACAGGTGGCTTGTATCCACTGGTACCAGCAGCTGGCAGACCAGGTGTGCCGTTGTCCTTACCTCCAGCAAATGCCATTCTGCCAGCTTCATTCTCTACAATATGGACAGCCTCATCGTCTGCAATATGGGCTTTGTCAATCTCAGGAATATGGGCTCTATCACAATCCCTCATGAAATCCAGTGGCAATTTGTAGTTATATTTTTTAGTGTGCATCGGAGATTAAAGATGATGGAATCAAGATCTGTTATGAGGGCTATCGTGTATGGTCCTAGAAACCTTCCATGATAATAGCCCACTACCTGCCCTCTCAAGGGTACTGTCTTTTATTTGGTAATTGTGTATCGTGTTTTAGGAGGTATAATCTCTTTGAACAGCAGGGATTAGTCACATTATCCAACACAGAAAAGGGTAGAGTGGTTGTTTTGAATGCTCAGTTGTGGTCTTCTGCTATTTTACATTGTAGCGCCATAGCCTCATCTCTGATTTTTCTTTACTGAGATCTGGGATGCTTCCAAGGGTGATAGGCCGGCAATCTAGTCATAATACTGTTAGCTAATTTAGTGCTTATTATTGGCTTTAGCCGGGGGGAAAAGGTTGGGAGCTAAGGATGATTTTAAGTTTTGAATCTTGCCTAGCAGTAAAAGAAACAAACCACTAGAGTTATTTGTTTTTGTCTTCACGCTGATTAACAATTCTAAGATTTGCTCAAATGTCTTTCTGTTCAAAATTGAATGGATATTTTTTCTATTTGTTATTTCTTGAGTAGTTATTAATCTTTAATTGTTTTAGCCTTTGAATCTACACACTAATAATCAAATGAAAATAAAATATATAATTTTGATTTTGTCAATAGCGTATCCTGATAATTATCTGGCAGCCATATGTATAAAAAACTGGAGTTGCAGTTTTTGAAAATTGACAATTTGATTATGTTCTCTTGCAGAAAGATATTTTCTTGATATGCTCCAACGCAATGCAGTATAATGCACCTGATACCATATATTTTCGACAGGTATAGTCTGCTTTCAACTCTGAATTGCAATTCTAATTACATCTTTATATGTTTTCTTGGATTTTTATTTTGCTTCTAGGCACGATCGATACACGAGCTGGCGAAAAAGAATTTTGATAATTTAAGGCAGGACAGTGATGATAACGAGCCAGAAGCTAAAGTTGTAGAGAGAGGGAGACCACCAACCAAGAATTTTAAAAAGCCATTGGGCCGGCCCCCCTTGGAGTGTGCTCATTCAGATTTATCCTCTGATGCCACTCTTGCTTCTGGAGCTGAAAATAATGTCTTGGCCAATCATGATTTGAGAAAAGGCACTCGTAATTTGGAAAAGTCTGGCCTTGCAGATTCATCTGGTCTTTTTTATGGTTCTCGCAATGATGTAAACACTGGATGGCTGGCTGAGAACAAAGTTGAGAGGAATGATGAAGGTGCTGGTTTAATTTTAGTTTTGGCTAGCCATTTTCCTTGCTTCAACTTTCCTTTTCCAGTTTTATTACAAATGTTCATTTTTCTAAAGGAGGCTGAAGATTTCGTCTTTCCTCACAGTTTCAATGTCGAAGGGACATTCGATGAAGCAAGGTAAAAAGCAGTTTGTACTCGATGAGAACAGGCGCAACACTTACAAGCTATTTAATCAGTCATTGCAGGAGTCATCTGTGTTGAATACGTTTGATGCAGAAAGGAAGCAGCTGATGACTGTATGTTTCTTGCTCTACTCTATTATCAACTAAACTCTTCGAAGAGGGGTCATTGCCATTTATCTAGTCCATGCAGATTGGTCTTCTATTTTATTCTTAAGAAATTATTCTAGAATATGTTCCCTATGACTGACAATAGCAAAAGGAATAAAATAATTTGATAAGATTGGAGTTGAATGGTATCCTTGGGGAATAATTATTTAAACTGTGAACAACTGCCAGGGTGGGGTTCATGCATGTGCTGCTCTCTTTTCGGTGGATCATTTTCCATGTGTTACATTTGCCCTTACTTTGGTCTGATATTTGACTTGGTCTTATATGGGTCAGGTAGGGCTTCATATAGAGCATGGATATACAAGAAGTCTAACTCGTTTCGCTGCAAACCTTGGACTTCTTGCCTGGAATATTGCAGCAAAAAGGATGGAAAAGTGTTTGCCGACGGGGGTCAAGTTTGGCCCTGGATGGGTTGTGGAAAACGATGTTGCACCACAGAAGCCACTGTTGCTATCTTCACCCACTGTAGGTTTGCTGTCATCATCACTGCCTTTTTTGATTCTCGAAAATTTGTCTTCTGCTACCACACATTCCATTGTCGAATTAAAAGGAGATAAATTAACAGAGAGACATGAAAGAGAGGATTCATCAGAGAAGCCAGCACCCTCAACACACACTCCCTTAGATGGACATTTAAGAAAGACGGACTCTTCTAACTTCTTTGTTAATAGTAGATCTCAAGTACCCAGCAAAGAAAAACCAGAGGTGGTGGAGGTATTGAAATCACATACTGGAATTAACGTACTGAACAGCAGTGTTGGAGCAATAAATACAAGGCCTCCTTTTACAATGCATCAGAGCTCTGTAATTCATCCTGGGATGAATGGATTTAATGGCACATATGGGTTCAACACGCCATCTCAAACTAGGAAACTAATCGGAGCCACCAGGCCTGCTGGATTAAGTTTTCAGCCACCTCAGATGCTTGACAGGGTCTCTAGAACTGATAATAACTTTGTGCAGCCAGTGACTGGCAACAGTTCAAACTCAGAATACCCCAAGTTAGATTCTAGCAGTAGCAGATCACTACCAAACTTGGAATCTGAGGCATCAGCACCTTCTTTAACGGGGAATCGTCAGCCGAATTGGCAAGGTTTATCTCCACTCCAGAGACCAGATTTCGTGTTGTCACCACAACAAATAACAGATGCAGTTCCCCCCGACTTGAATGTCAGGCTTCACTCTCCAGGATCGCCTAGTTTTAGTCGACTAGATTCAACTCAACCAGATTTAGCGTTGCAGCTCTGAGAATAATTGCATTAAATTTTTATTTTTCTCGTGATTATGTTTCAAGAAGGCCCTAAAAAAAAATATGAGTCCAGTTACCTTCAGAAACCGCAACTGTGGGTTGTTGATTTAATTCACTCAGATGTTATATTGTTTGACCAAAGTAGCTGCTCCTCCAATAATTATCCTCTTTTTCAGTGGAATTTTTAGATTGAAAGTTTTTTTGGTAAATATGTATTTTTCAAGTCCTAGGAGATTCTACCATTTATTCTTCCTTTTGTCTTTTTGTGTTGTAGTTACACACTTTTAGTATCAATTGATTTTGATTACTAATTATCCGTTGATATGTTTGTGTTCGGTTTATGTCACTTTAAGGGGAAAATGATTATATCATTTATCATTTGTTATGACTACTTGTTTTGTTAAAGGTGGAATAATTACGAGTTCCACTAAAATATTTTGAGGTTTTATGTTGTACTTACATTTCCTATGGAATGTGTTTTCGAGTGAGTTTCTTCCCAAAAGTGATATCATTCCAGAGGATTATCTGATATTAGGGTATTCCAGAATTTTATTGATCAGTTCGTGTCATATAATGTCACGTGTTTAAATATCGTCGGATTTCTTACTGCGAGTTTAATTCCTCTAACGAAGCAGTTGATACCACATAATGTTACAATGATCTTTTAACTGTTAAAATTGTATGGACCTGATAGATAATAATGAAAAAAATTAAAATATTTTAATGGATACTTATCATTTTTCCCATTAAATTATTATTACTGCAAACCAAACAACTCATTCATTCAAACTTTTCAATTGAGTCTCTTGAAGAATTTATCTATTTTAATAAAAATAAATGTTTGATAAATTTAATCAACTTCAACTAGACCTTCTTAGTTTAAAATTCATTAAAAGGGAGAGATGGGACCAAATCTTAATACAAAACGGTTTATAAAAGTTTCACCAAGATCATCAGAGAATTGAATAAAGTAGCTCAAAATTAATATACATACACTAGTAGTTATCAATAGATGAAAAAAAGGATAAAATATTAAGATTGATGACATGCATAAGCCAATGAAAGAAAAAAAAAATCTAATATAGATATCAATCAAAGAGTCTTCATTTTCAATGTTGTGGAATCAAAGACACACAAGGTACGTTGGTCAACTTCAGCTATGAATTGATTAAAGTCAACATTTTGGATTTAAATTTATAAACCCTATAGATATTTTGTGGTATCTCTTGAAGTTTAAGGTGGAAATTCGAGAACAGGCTGTCTTGAACATAATCAAATATTCTCCTCTTAAGTTTGTTTGTTTTGTTTTTTTTTTTTTTTATTGGCATGGCATTCGAGTTTGGAAAAATGTTACTGGTATAAAAGTCAGTAACAAAATATGAAGTATACGTAAAATTATTTGTTTTTTTTTTTTTTTTTTTTTTTTTTTTTTTTGTAATTGTTGAAGTTGGTACTCGGCGTGTCAATTTCTCATATATTTTCCTGTAAATACGTATATAAATAATATTTTATTATGAATAAAATATGCAGTTTCGTCGATATATTTTCTTTTAATTGGTAAAGACGTACAAGACCTATGAATGATTAAGTTATAACATAATTTCAAAAGCGTCGCAATTGACATTGAGAAATGTTATAACAATATCATTCTTGAACTGTTCCTAGTCAAGGTTTACATTCTTGGTCGATAAGTAAACCCGGGAGATCGTTACATGTTGTATATCAGAAGGATTATATCTTATGAGATTCAACAATTATATCTATGTGTCTGGTATTTATCCGGATGACTATGATGAAAGGATTATACGTATGCAAATATCTCAACTTGTATAGTTCAATGAGAATATGTGTGGTTGTCATAATTTACGAGTGAGTGAATTATTGACACGAAATTAGATTTCGTGACGGATAAACCTGAACTTAGAGTCTCACATAATTAAAAATACTTGTCGAGCACTAGGATAATTTATTATGAATAATATCGATTATTCGTAAATCGTTTAACGGTTAAACGAAAATTTCATATGCGAGGGCATTTGATAATTTCCTAAATTAATGTGTATATGTATTAGATACATAATTTGATTATGCACATTAATTAATTATCAAATATTTTTTTGACACATATTACTCATTGATGTATTTTTATCATTTAGTGTAAATGTAAAAATACATGATATATTTAAATTAATTGAATTGATTAGTTAAAGGTTAATTAATTAATTAATTATATATACATAAATATATGTCATATTTTTATGACGTGACATATTTTAAATGAGTACATGTGGCATTTGTTTAGTGTTAGTGGAGATAGATATTTCATTTTAAATTGTTTGAAACAAAATTTCCCTTTTGCCGCCCCTCCATTTTTCGTGAAAAATGGCATTTTGTTTTTAAAGTTGTTGTTCATTTTTGTTGAGGGAATAAAAAACAAAAGGCTTCCAAAAGAACCCTAAGTGAGAGAAAATTTGGGAAATCAAATCCTAAAGCAATTTTATTGAAGAATTGAAATTTTAAGGTAAGTTTCCATAATTTTTTCATTAAGAAATTATTTCCATTTGCTTTATTTGAATACATATGATATATTGTTTGTTTTTGCTCTTCTTGAATATGAGTTTTGTTGTTGGAAGCTTGTTGGATAATTAACATGCATGTGTAGTAATTCTTTGAGCTTAATAAACGTTATTATAACTTAATATTGTTAAAGAATAATAAGTTATCATTCTAGAGTTTTTATGCAACTTTATAAGAACCTAGAATTGTTCTTATGTGTTTTTGATTGTGGTGAGACACTTGAGATGTTGGAAAGTTTGGATTAAAGCTTGATTGGAAATTGATTTTAGTGTTATTTGATTAATTGAATAATTTAAGGTTTATGCCTAATTCTAAAATTGGGCTTTTCATTTCATGGATGTAATTAAGTATATAAGATGTATACTAATAATTTTGGTAGTGTTTTGGAAATACTTAAATGTGTAATTAACACTTTTGGACTAAAATGAAAAAAATGCAGAAGTTTGCACATTAAGCTAATTTTCGGCCAAAGGGTATTTTTGACATTTCTAAAATTGGTTTTGGAATTCAATATTAAAATAAATAGTTTATTTTAATAGTCTAAAGAAAAATTTTTGAAATTGAAAAAATTCAATTTTTCATGCTCCACTGCGATACCCGATAAAACCGTAATTACGCCAACAATAATAACCTTTAATTATATACATACAACAACATTCATTGCACGATACAAAACATAACCAACACAAATTCTAAACTTATATGACATATCCCAGAACTGTAAAGAGTGGGTGACTGCAACTTGGGTGATCCATCGTCTCAAGTATAAGTATCCAAAACTTGATGGCTGACTGATCTAATTGCCAACTTGTAAAACTAACAAACGATGTGGTGTGAGTTATAAAACTCAGTAAGCAGCACACATATCATAAATAAACAAGAATAAATTTCAAATATAGTACATATATAAACATGTATACATTTAATGCAGTTGTTTAACATAAATCCTTTAACTTCGTACTGCTCTTACACTTCTTTAAACATAAAGCCTTTTGGGACTCAGAAACTGAATTTATAAAGCATACTTGGTGTGGATTAGAAATCTTATAAGCAGCTTCATCGAACGTTCAAATTTCGAATCACATACAAACATATACACACTTAGAAACATGACTCATACATGCTCTCAATTCTTCTTTCTAACGCACATACCATAATCATCGAAAACAAACTAATCACACCCATATATGCAACTCGTATGTCACAAAGTCAGTCTCATTGATACACAATAGAAACATAAAATACACAAATGATTTCTAAAAAGTCTAATGGCTTCATCATCAGAAACAAAAACACATTACAGATTCTTTATAGAAAATTACATACATTATCAGAAACGGAAAACATAATACAATACCCATACAATCAACTTCATTCATATTCAGAAATGGAAATCAGAATGCAAATACTGTAAACCAAACTCAGTTATTTGCAGAAACGAAAATCAGAATGCGACTTCCTTTCAGATGAATACACTCATTACAGTAATAGAAACCACAATTCAGATTCCTTATAGAAAAACTTTTTCATTATCAGAAACAGAAAACCAAAATACAGATTCCGCATAGACAAACATATTCGTTGTCAAAATCAGAGAGCATATCACAGACTCTTTACAGGCAATCACTTTATATATCAGATATAATAATCCCATTACGAGACCTATACATTCATTTTCATACTGATGGGTTTTTAAGGCGGAATATCGGTAACGCAGCGGAAACGTGGAAAATCAAAATTTTCCGATTTCAAATTTTTTTTTCGGATCAATTAAATAAACTTATTTATTTAATTACCCAATTGTCAAATTCTGAAAAATTACACAAGAGATCAAATTTCTTGGTAATTACCGAATTGCCCCATAACTTTACAAATTGATCATTTTAGTCCATAAATTGTCAAATACAATTTTGGATGATTCTAAATCACTTCTAAAATGATTTCCAACATATCAAATACATCAAAATCAGATTTGCAACAAATCCCCAAACTTTTCTGAAATTGTCGAGAGCACCCCACATTTTCGGTTTATTACAATTTGGTCATTTTGTGTTCTAAACATGCCAAGATCAAATCCAATCAACCCAAAATTTTACATGCATCATATACACTCCATAATACATCACATATATGAAAAGCCTCGAATTGGGAGGGTTATGAACCCTAACTTTTCAATTTCATCAAATTGAGCAATTTTACCGAATCTTTAAAATCCAACACTTTAATCCATTCAATACTTCACCAAACAAGCCTCACCACTTTGAAATAACTCTAGAACAATTCTAGGTCACCAAGGAGTGGCTAAACAACTCTAGAATGGCAACTTGATTTTCCAAAAATCAAAAGTAAGCCTTTGAAACCATTTCAAGGTTACTTACATACATCAATCTTTCATTCAAGTTCACAACCATATAAACACAAACTATAAGAGTAGAGATAACATCAAAGCATCACAAAATGAAGCTAAGCATGTTAGAAACATATTTCATGTTGAAGACATTAAAGAAAGACTTACAAAAACAAGCTTTTTCAAGCCTTTTCCCTTTAGCCTTCAAACTTTGATCTCAACTCTCTTTTATGTTATTTTTGGTTTCAAATGAACTTATGGAACCCTAAAAATGAAACAAACAATTTATACCTCCTCCATTAGGCCTTGGCCGAAATTAGGTAGTATAAATATCTAGATATTTAATTTTGTTTCATTTAATTTACAACTTGTCAACTTGTTTTCTAAATCATTACAGTTTAATGAATTATTCAACCAAGTCAACAATTGCAACGTAAAAATATAACAATTATATTTAATTAAGGGCATGGCCGAAAATTAAAGAAAATAAAGGAAAATTGATATTTCAATTTTAAACGATTTAAAATAAATATCCAAGGAAGTCAAATCCAATTTGACAACATTTCCCTTTAATGTAAAGTCAAACATTTACACTTATAATCATTTCCTAACTTTATCATTTGGTAATATATTTATATTTTAATTATATTAATTATTTAACAATTAAATAATTAATTAATTAATTAAATACAAATATCTCAAATATATGTATTATATTTACTTTAAATATCTCAAATACATATAAATGATATATCAAATAACTTTATTTGACAATTTATTAATATGTATTTAATAATATCATATATTAAATACAAATACACATTAATTAGGAAATGACGGTTCGACCCGTTTGCATGTATTTTTCGTTTAACGTTTAAACGATTTATAAATAATCACAATTATTTATAAAAGTCGCCCTAATGCTCTACGAGTATATTTCATTAGTGAGACTCTCTAGATTCAAGTATATCCGTCACAAAATCAAATTTCGTGTCCATAATTTACCCACCCGTAAATTATGACGACCATGGATAAACTAGTTGAATCATACTGGTCGAGGTCATTGCATACGTATAATCCATCCGTCACAGGTATCCAGATAATCCCAGAGATATAGATGTAAACGTCAAATCTCTATAGGTATTATCTCGTCGACGTATCTATTAGCAATCTCTAAATAACAATCGAAACTTACTTCCGAAGTATATTGTGGCCACAGATTTAACAGATTGCTAATCACATATGGACTACCTATGCTCTGTACACAGAACTGACGGATCCTATCTTGACACACACAGGATATCCTGAGGATCGGTCCACACCCAACGAAAAGGCGGAGGTCTGATCTAAATATATCGGTGACGTGACTGCCATCTAAGTGTGGAGGATATCTCATACATCCACAGTGGTATCTCAAGTCGAAGGACCACTATACTACTCAACCCGAGAAGATTCTTATTGACGTTGGTGTATCATCCATTAAGAATCTTCGGTGAGTCGTTCAATGTTTATCCATATAAACACCTACACGTCTATACGAGTCTCCCTAGACTAATGGTTCATTGGGATAAACCATCGGACCAAGTCTCGATATACGACATGTACTGGTCTAAACGGATTTGACTAACCGACCCGTGTTAGTAAATCTTGACCATGAACAATATTTGATAATATACATTTAGCAGTGACACTTCTCAATGTCAATTACAAACTACCTTTGTAACTGTGTACTGCAATATATATTTTCGGGCCTTTGTCTAATATATACATATCACTAAACTATATTAGTTTCAATCTAATCGTAATCAGATCGAATACGTATATAAAAATAAGAGGTGCAACCATAAATAAGTAATATTGTATTCATGAATCAGACATAAATACGATGCGGATTGGCGCTCTGAGCACCAACCCCAACAATTTCTCCCACTTGCTCTTGTGCCAATCCACGGTATCATATACACACTTAATGTGTATCATATACTCATGGCTCTCAAAAACTCACCTATCACTTAAGAGGTAGGCAACAAGAAGTAGGTCCGCTATTACATATTGAGTTTGTCAAACAAACTACATCGTTTCCCATAGTCAGCATCATTCATATTTTGTAGAATCTAAATTATACATTAATATGACTCTGATGCTACATCAGTATTGTGCTACAGCTACCGAGTTGTCCAAGTATTTAGGGATCAAATCCAAAATACTATGAAGACAACCGCAATCACAACATCAATTCAAAACTTCTAATTTATCAGGTCACTATGCATCTTCATAAGTCAATACTTCATAAGTTGCATCTAATTCCACTATATAGTAGAATTCTTCGTGACACTCCCACTGCATCTTTTGTGACTCTTTATGACGTAGACAGTCTAGCGTCATAATTAGACTCAAAACTAATCTGACCCAAAAGATTACAAACTAAATGCTCCATGAATTAGAAACTCGTTCTTAATATCTCAAAGATAACAAAGAACGTGTTTCAAGATCCATTCTATGGTCTATAGGGTATCAAAATAACTCGTAACAATTACGATTAAATCGATATCTTTAATCGTACATAATAAAGTATTCATTATGTCATCATCAAATGATACATAAGATTGATTAGACATTCTAATCAATATCTCTTTCGAAAAAAGGAAACATCTTTTACGAAAGATGAATAATATATATAAGACACACATTAACTGTCAACAGTTATACTAAATGTCATACAGATAGCCTTGTTATGTCTTTTATTAGATCATATCTAATGCATGACTAATAGGAGTATCTCACAAGTCTCCAAGTTTTATATCATATATAAAACTTTATAGCAAATATAATAAAGACTACTCACACTTCTATCACAGAGTAAAGAATACTTAGGTAAACCTTTTACCTTACAAACATCTCATTATTACTATAATGATGATAATGTTGTTATGATATATGATACTAGAAAGTAATTTGTACGCTCCCACTAACCCTTCAATCACATATGTATTCTCTATAATTTGACAAGATCATACAATTGACGATATCAAAAAACATAGAACACAGATTTCCGGAAGACTTATCCGAGTCTACAATAGGCTCTATAAGCTAGCACACTAAACTGTGATCTGAGCAGAACATAGACTCTAGGGCCATTCTAGAATGAGCTTTTCAAACAAAGAAATCACAACTGATCTCTTATCCGAACAGGCCATTAAAAAAAAACACCATTTTGCATTCTTTAGCTAAAATGTACAGTTTAATATCAACATTAACCAATATATCTTTAATTGTTCAATTAGCGTGATTAGAGACAAGTTTTCTCAGAATCTACAATAGATTGCTGAGTATAATTTTCTCACTGTTATATATAAAGGTCAAACCTTTAATAAGCTCACACTGTTTTTGCTGCGCAAACAATTAGCACATATCATGAACTAATTCATAATTAAAGCTTAATCAAGTTCAAAACTTGATCGTAGTAAGCTACGAACAATATTAGATCTATGGTTCAATACTGAACTTCCAGAATCGATATCAAATATCGCTTCCATTATAAGTTATAGGATAATTTTCTTCGGTAAGAAAACAACAGAACCATTAAGTATCAAATACTCGTAAATGATTTTGATATCCTATTAGACTTATATAGAAGATGTATAAGGGTTGTTTCATCTTATTAATTACGTAGTCCCATTTATAATTTATCATTCTCACATTTAACTTCAATAAGTCAAGTCTTTTCTACAATTGTTAACATCTGATGTTACACACCAAGTAATAAAACGATTTTATTACTTAGGATCGTAGGAAAGATATTCTATCAAATAGAATACAATATTCTATTAAACAGAATAAACGATAAACATTTACTTATACCTCCGAGGTGTAAGTAATTTCCATTATATAACTATTATATAAAAGAAAGATACAAATCTCAAACTTTTCAAGATTCAGATTTTCTACTTATACATATCATATATGTAACTGTAGAAATTAATGGAACCTAAATTAAAAAGATGAACGAGTGTTACTGGAGCATATCCCCAAGAGTATTGAAACTAATTCGATAACATTCAATATCAAACGAATCAAATCATATAAGATTCGACTGCTCCCACTACTCAATTCCATCAAGATGGAATCGTGGAAGAATAATATTGAATAAGAATCATATTCACTGCATAACCTTAGAACTAATTGCTTTAAATTCATATGTTTGATCGTATCAAAGATCTTTGAACAGTTCAAAGACATGTAATGAATTTTAAGGATAGAGTTCTCAAAAAACTTCAGATTAAATATATTTGAACAAGTAAAAAATGTTCAATCTACGTTTCATCAGAACAGATTGAAAGTTCTTGATACTTTCAAGACGTTCAATATGTGTTCCTTCAGAAACACGTAACTAAGTTATGACAATTCATAAACTAAGTTACGAAGTAAAGAAAACTACCTTCAGCAATTACAATTCATTAAACTACATACATCTAATGTGTCAGTTTAATAAATCTGGTGGTCCAATGACAAATCATTGGTTAAACGAGATTTTAATCACCTTCCCGAATACAATATTCATTAAATGGATAAGGATATGTGGTGTGATCTCGTATCAAACCATCATTTACCATACGGAATAAGCATATAATGCTTAAGTGATTAAACTCATAAAGCACCGTTCTAAATTATTTATTTTACGGAATAATTTTCTTAATGTTTATCTCTACGTCAATGACACTACTAGTCATATTTAAAATATATAACAAATGTTTATAAAGAACAAGTAACTATCCAATAGTTGCAAGTTCCGATATCAAATATCAAAACAATCATTAACTTATATTTTAAATAACTAGACGAGAGATCTGGTATCCAATACCTATAGTTGTAGTATTGTGAAAATCGATATTTTCTATACACAACTATACGCATCTCCTTTCTTTAGCTTTACTATTTGCATTCAACTATTCACAACAATTGTAAATAACTGATTTGCAAAGTGTGTCAGGCACATTGCCTCTAAAGGTCATTAAAGATAAGAAACGTCATTACTAGATAAACAAATACCTAACGGGGCTTTCTTAATGCCAGTCTAGAATCTCGAGACATGAACCAATTCAAGTCAATTCTTACTACATAAGAAACTATTCTCTCTACATAATAATATCCTAAAAGAGATATCTATCTAGATTATCTATCATGACTTAGATACTAAGTCATTAACCATATTGATTTTTCAAGAAAATCGGAACAACAGTTCCCGATGGTTTAGACCAATCTAATAATATCCTAGTCTAGTAGTATCTAGAACTTATTCTAGAATAACTGTAACCAATAGTCAAGTCAGATAACATATCAAAATATGTGTGCAGTGAATAAAAGTTCAATTCTATATAAACAATAGAATAAGGAAACAAACAAGCGGCAATTTCTATAACAGTACACACTGCCTAAGTTATGGAATATTTTAAACTTAGCAGTGCCTCCCATTATTTTACGTAATACCGTAATCCCCAACGGAAAAAGAGAATTCAATAATTAAATCGAATTCCATAATGGGAAGTGGACCCCATGAATATATTTCGACTCACAGCAGAGGCACGGTCTCGCCTACGTATATTCATCAGGTAGACAACTCATTTGTCAATCACTCACTAGTGACTCCTGGGTTTCCGGTCCTGGTCGTTTCTCGTTGTGACTGCTAAGGCAGGCCCACAAAGAGACGTACCAAGGTTAAACTCGTCAATGATAAACTCAAGCTACTTGCGTAACCCTGACAGCTAGGGCACGTTCAGGATTGCGCTTTCGCTTGAATTTATCTAGTATCTGACATACATCCGGTATAAATAAATCTCTATCGGCTACACCCTCACAGCAGAGGCACAGTCTCAGATGTAGTCACAGAAAAATATTCATAAACCGTATTGACAAGACGGACCATGTAATATGCATCAAATACATAAATTACATAAAACCTTATTATTTAGGGATTTTCCGCAAAAGATTCTTTTAATTTATTTAATCAAATTAAATAAATACAAGCATGCAACAAGTAAAGAATAAATTAAACATTGAATTTAAAAGGCATAATCATATTAGGGTGGCCAGAATCAGACTCGCTCTGATACCATTTTGATGGGGTTTTAAGGCGGAATATCGGTAACGCAGCGGAAACGTGGAAAATCAAAATTTTTCGATTTCAAATTTTTTCTTGGTAATTACTGAATTGCCCCATAACTTTGCAAATTGATCATTTTAGTCCATAAATTGTCAAATATAATTTTGGATGATTCTAAATCAATTCTAAAATGATTTCCAACATATCAAATTTATCAAAATCAGATTTGCAACAAATCCCCAAACTTTTCTGAAATTGCCGAGAGCATCCCACATTTTCGGTTTATTGCAATTTGGTCATTTTGTGTTCTAAACATGCCAAAATCAAATCCAATCAACCCAAAATTTTACATGCATCATATACACTCCATAATACATCATATATATATGAAAATCCCCAAATTTAGAGAGGGTTATAAACCCTAATTTGTCAATTTCACCAAATTGAGCAATTTTACCAAATCATTAAAATCCAACACTTTAATCCATTCAATACTTCACCAAACAAGCCTCACCACTTTGAAATAACTCTAGAACAATTCTAGGTCACCAAGGAGTGGCTAAACAACTCTAGAATGGCAACTTGATTTTCCAAAAATCAAAGTAAGCCTTTGAAACCATTTCAAGGTTACTTACTTACATATATCAATCTTTCATTCAAGTTCACAACCACATAAACACAAATTATAAGAGTAGAGATAACATCAAAGCATCACAAAATGAAGCTAAGCATGTTAGAAACATATTTCATGTTGAAGACACTAAAGAAAGACTTACAAAAATAAGTTTTTTCAAGCTGTTTCCCTTTTGCCTTCAAACTTTGCTCTCAACTCTCTTTTATGTTATTTTTGGTTAAAATGAACTTATGGAACCCTAAAAATGAAACAAACAATTTATACCTCCTCCATTAGGGCCTTGGCCGAAATTAGGTAGTATAAATATCTATATATTTAGTTTTTGTTTCATTTAATTTACAACTTGTCAACTTGTTTTCTAAATCATTACACTTTAATGAATTATTCAACCAAGTCAACAATTGCAACTTAAAAATATAACAATTATATTTAATTAAGGGCATGGCCGAAAATTAAAGAAAATAAAGGAAAATTGATATTTCAATTTTAAACAATTTAAAATAAATATCCAAGGAAGTCAAATCCAATTTGACAACATTTTCCTTTAATGTAAAGTCAAACATTTACACTTATAATCATTTCCTAACTTTATCATTTGGTAAGATATTTATATTTTAATTATATTAATTATTTAACAATTAAATAAATAATTAATTAATTAAATACAGATATCTCAAATATATGTATTATATTTACTTTAAATATCTCAAATACATATATAAATGATATATGTCAAATACCTTTATTTGACAATTTATTAATGTGTATTTAATAATATCATATATTAAATACAAATACACATTAATTAGGAAATGATGGTTCAGCTCGTTTGCATGTATTTTTCGTTTAACGTTTAAACGATTTATAAATAATCACCATTATTTATAAAAGTCGCCCTAGTGCTCTACGAGTATATTTCATTAGTGAGACTCTCTAGATTCAGGTATATCCGTCATAAAATCTAATTTCGTGTCCATAATTTACCCACCCGTAAATTATGACGACCACAGATAAACTAGCTGAATCATACAGGTCGAGGTAATTGCATACGTATAATCCCTCCGTCACAGGTATCTAGATAATCCCAGAGATATAGATGTAAACGTCAAATCTCTATAGGTATTATCCCGTCGATGTATTGTAGGACACAGAAATTGACGACGTTGTTCTAGGCTCGCGGCCTAGTTGGGAGTACAGAATAGCCTACGAGGGAACTAAACCGGATAAATAACATGGAGTCGCCACCCGGTGTGATCTGGGACAAAGATTTAAGGCCGCACTCACCCCTCGCAAGGGAAGACCTCAAACCGTTGGGTTCAGAATGGTCCCTTACTTATGCCACTTGTAATGATGTGATTTGTGCAATATCTTAACTGAATCTACGCAACATGTTCAAGAACAACCTATATCTAGTTCATGTTCATGAAGATAAATCCTATGTCTAAGTTTGCATGCTTGGAAAGTAAATCATCATAACACACGACAACACACGGAAATCTCATGAACATATTTCAATTATATAATGCGAAAAGCAAACAACAACATAAACCTAATGCAAATTCCAAATACAAAATGAATAACTAATCTTTCTTAAAAATAAACAACTTAATCATGCTTAAAGATAAATAACCTACTAGACTAAATCATGCTTACAAAAATAAATAACGTACTAGCAATCTAATCATGCTCAAATACATGGTTGGATGAAACGAAATACATGTGTCTCTCAAGTAGTACGTGGCGTTGTATCCCGAGTGCAAACCGCACTACCGTTCATTCAGATTCGGCTACAGAATTTACGTCCGGGTTTCCATCCGATATACCACAAAAGAGAACACGCATTCCGTTCATCCGGAATTCACATCATGCCTCAACAAACGACTCTCATGCTATAATATATTAAAATAAATAAAAGAAATGAAAGATAATAAGTAAAGAAGGTGCCCTCAGGTCTAACCTTTTTATCGTCTCTCGAAAGCGCGTTACACGGCCGTCGGAAGGGTTGATGTTCCGCAACTTTTCTGGTTCACTAATCCAACATTTTTCCTCGCTGTTTCGCTGTTTGAGCTGCTGTTTTCACTCCGTTTCGCTGCTGTTTTTGTTGTATTTTCTGGTCACTGTTTTTTGGTAATTAGGGGACTGTTTTACGGGTTATTTGACTGGTTTAGGCTACGGTTTTGGAAGGGTTTATGGGGGAGTTTTTGTCACTGTTTTGGGCAGTTTTTGGACTGTTTTGCAGCGCAGTTTTGAGATAATTTCTGGGCAGTTCTTGGCGTGAATTGGTCTCGGCTTAGAGGTTTATTGTTGTTGTACGTTTGTTTAATTTGTGAGAGTGGCATGGCTATGTGAGTGATGGTGCAGGTGGATTGTTGTTACGTGATCAGGGGTATACTTTGCATTGAAGGTTGATTAGGCGTGGAGTGCTTGAGGGGTAGGTGGCTTGTTGTTATGTGGCTTGTGGTGGCTTTGTGCGTGAGGGCAAAGTGAAGGCAGGCTAGGCGTGTGGAGGGTGCAGGTCAGTGGCGTGAGTGGGTTGCCTTGTTGGCGTGAGATGGGCAGTGAGTTGAAGGGTTTATGCGTTGGTTTTGGGATAATTTGTTAGGTGCGTGAGGGGTGCCTTTTTTTGATGTGTCAATGGGCAGTGGCTTTAGGGTTTATTGATTCCTTTTGTGTGTGCAGTGGGGATTGGGAGCCGAATGGGTTGAATGAATTCTGTTTTTGGCTATTTGTGTGAATCGGCCAGGGTTCGAAAGGTGAGGTTAATGGTTCTTTTTATAGGCAAAGGGATGAGGGATTTCCTTGTTTGAGAAGGAGAAGGATTTGAGAATTAATTGGGAGATATTTTTAAATATTATGTGATAAGGAAAATCTTTTAATTAGGGAAGTGTTTTAATTAGATTTCTTCTCTTTTTGTTAGGGATATGATTTGGTTTAATTAGGCAAGGGATCCATGAGATTTATTTAATTTAGGAAGTGTATTTGGCTTGATTTATGCATGTGTTAAATGTGATTTTTGTTATTTGGAATGTGTTATTGGCGTGTGGCTTAAGGCTTGGTTTGGGCGTGTGGGCTTGGTCCATTTATTGGTGTGTGGGCTAAGGTTGTGCTTTGAAACAGAGGTCCAACAAGCGAACCCGAAGCTACTCCAGCGATTTAAATCCAACAACGTTTCAATTCTTGATTATTCCCTTCCGACGTCCGTTTCCCGCGGCTTTCACAACTAAAGAGGTATTGTCTCCATACGAGACTCATCATCGGGACTTACATGCAAAAATGCAGTGCCTACACGTATCTATTAGCAATCTCTAAATAACAATCAGAACTTACTTCCGAAGTATACTGTGGCCACAGATTTAACAGATTGCTAATCACATATGGACTACATATGCTCTGTACACAGAACTGACGGATCATATCTTGACACACACATGATATCCCGAGGATCGGTCCACACTCAACGAACAGGCGGAGGTCTGATCTAAATAGATCGGTGACATGACTGCCATCTAAGTGCGGAGGATGTCTCATACATCCACAGTGGTATCTCAAGTCGAAGGACCACTATACTACTCAACCCGAGAAGATTCTTATTGACGTTGGTGTACCATCCATTAAGAATCTTCGGTGAGTCGTTCAGTATTTATCCACTATAAACAAATACACGTCTATACGAGTCTCCCCAAACTCATGGTTCATTGGGATAAACCATCAGATCAAGTCTCGATATACGACATGTACTGGTCTCAGCGGATTTGACTAACCTACCCGTGTTAGTAAATCTTGACCAGGAACAATAATTGATTATATACATTTAGCAATGACACTTCCCAATGTCAATTACAAACTACCTTTGTAACTGTGTACTGCAATATATATTATCGGGCCTTTGTCTAATATATACTTATCACTAAACCACATTTAGTTTCAATCTAATCGTAATAAGATCGAATACGTATATAAAAACAAGAGGTGCAACCATAAATAAGTAATATTATGGAAAAAGGAATTGATCGTATTCATGAATCAGACATAAATACGATGCGGATTGACGCTCTGAGCACCAACCCCAACACATACATCCTCGGAAGCCAGAATACACAGTCGTCGTTTTCAAAATCCACTTATAAAAAACAAATCTTTCTGATATCAGAATTTCCTGAAAACCGGAATCATCAAACTATCAGATGTCCATTACCCAAGTCACGCGTATAGATCGAGAAATGTCCGTACAAGACAATGTCGACAAATGGTAGTGGTTCAACTATTTTCTGATGGTCTGGATTCCAGAATAGACGTCACAGAGGGTTAAAATCCATACAACTTAGGAAATACAAGCACCGTGGTGGAAAACATAACATATTATATCAAATCAAAACAAAGTTATCTGAATCATTTTCTTCCAAAACACTCTAAGATCATATAATATAAAATATCAGGAAAACATATAAAACAAAAGTGTCGTAAAATAAAATATTAGTGAAATCATAAAATAAGTTATCCACGATATAGCTTAAAACAAATTTATGTGATCGAAAACAACTTTAAAATCCATGTTTCATAAAACCATATCAGGTGTCTAGAAACTAACTCATTGGACGAAGGAAAATTAGGCGTCCAATATCCGGATCACGCACACTGATCGAACATTGTCTGAAACAAGATCATGTCGACAGAGGGTAACAAAACAACCATAATCAGATGAGTGGAGCCCCATAAAACAGAGAATATACAATGCAGCGAAATCATTTCATATCAAAAGTGGAATCAAAATATTTTGTTTGTTTGGGAAAAACTTTTCAGAAATCTCATGCAGATCACTTATTCCAAAAGACACACGCTCAAGGGCATCCATTCATAAGTCAGGTACATTACAAAACACATTTCAGAGTCATCAAATATTTTCAAATGAATCGTACATCAGAATACATTATCACTATATCACATACATATCAATGACATACTTCTTGCTTAACATACACATATATGTACATTTGTATCCATAACATAAGATTGTGCGTAGTTGAACCAAACCATTGATAAATAACTCACACATAAGCCTCAGAATGTTTGTATAGTCATATCGTATCAAAATCATATTTTACCAATTATAATGCCTAGTTTTACCAACCACCAAAACTCGTGGCTATAACCAATCTAAACCCATAGTGGTTGATACGGCTAAACTTATGCACGAATTGCCTAAGCATGACTCTAACCCACTATAACCCATATTATGCAAATAATTTACCAAACTTCAAGTATTCATCACATGAAATACTTACCTGGTCTCGTGAACACTCATGATCCAAGTCAAAACTGTTAAAACAATAAACATAAACAATTAGAGTCGGTGATATGTGAAATTCTCGACTCAACTATACAATCTTTCGGATATTCTCGGAACACCCAAATCAAATTCGTTTATAATATTTTCAGTTTCATTACTCATAACACTTCCAATATAATATGTTCGTAGCATTAGATTTCATTTCCAGCTAAAATTCAGTAAACCTTCTGGAAAGTCCGAAAATGTTGCGGATGAATCCGAAACTTTTCGAGTCTTTCCCGTTCCACGCTTTCGGAAAATCTTCCGCAAACGTTTTTTATAACGCTACGGAAGAATCCGGACCCTCCGAAACTTTTCGAAACCATCTAAAAATTATTATATCATCATATTTAACTCATATCTGTCATTACATCCATTAAATCACAGACACGCACGAAATTTGATTTTATCGGAAACTTGCTAATCCTACCGGATCGATCTAATTTTTCCAATTTCACCCGGATTCTACCACTAGTACAAATTTGATACATTCTAACTTATCTAATTCAATACAAGTAAAAAAATTACTTTACAATACTATTGGAAGCATCCGAATACAAAATGAGAAACTTAAAAATATCAAATTTTTACAGGGAGGTCTTACCAAAATTTCGAGGGTATCGGTGGACTCCCTACACTCATATGAACGCATAGGAATTGACTTAATTTGAATCGGAGCACCCATGAGAATTGGCATCACTATTCACCATATATTTTTGCCATATTTTGTGTGAAATCAAGCGCCAATTGACAAAATTGCCACCACATCCTCGTAGCACTCGTCGAGGGCTTCGATTTGATGGGTGGCTCGACACGTGGATCGAAACGATGAGCCGAGATTGGAGAAGTGATGTGCGTGCGTTAATCCATCATTTTCACGCCGTTGAAGACGTCGTTTGGCCGTCCGCCGACCACCAATGGATATGGGGTGGTCTAGCGCATCGGTCGATGCCACCCTATCGGCGAATGGTGGTCGGATCATCGGCGACGCTGGCAAACTCCCTTTAATGTTGAAGATGGGGTCGAGTGGAGGGGTTAAAGAATTTTTGCCCTTTTTTCAATTTTCAGAAACTTAAGGGTATTTATAGGAAACTTTCTAAAATTTACAAAACAACCCTTGTAAAATTACAAACAAGCCCTTATCATTGGGCTCCTTTCAAAAATTTACATTTTGAGGCCCTTCTGGTGTCAATTTTGAAAAGTATTCAACATGAAAATTGTTCGTCTTCCAAAGACTTCTCTAATAGATCAAAATTTAGCTAGATCAGAGTTTATTTTCTATTTTTATAGCTGAAAAAATAAATCTTCTCATGATATAAAAATCGCGTAACTAGTTTCTTTCAAATTTTACGATTTCCAATGTAACGAAATCTCACTTTAAAATATTCCAACCTATTATTTAACACTTAAACTCTTATTTCTCAACATCATCTCGTTCCGAGACCGAAAGTACGATAAGAGAATCTTCTAGAGCTGTTCCGAAAACTCGGGATATTACATTCTCCCATCTTTATAAATATTTCGTCCTTGAAATTTCTCTGTCCTTTTATGTGACCAATCAGAGTTAAATACACATACAAAAACCATCTTATCTATGTCCAAGAGTTATCTTACCCTATACGTCGTCAAAAATCATGTATTATATATCGAAACAGACCACATCGTATCAAATTCAAGTCAAGCATAACCGATCAAACTAATCAATTCATAGTAAATCAAATCAATACATTATCAAAATAAAATCAGAACTCATACATCAAAAGGACTTTGATCATACCAAAATAGAATCCTATCAGATCTCATACATCCAGGAGGTTTCGGAAGTATCCGATCACAATCCGATTGAACCATATCAAATCAGAACATGCCAATTCAGATAACGTCAAGTCATTTGGAATCATTCAATTCCAAACATACACATTCATATCATATCAATTCACATCAAATTAAATTAAATCGCATCAAACCATATCGCATCAAATCACATACAATTCATTTCATCCATACCAAATCCAAGTCATATCATGCGATGTCAGATTATGCTCATCAAATGAATCTTACCCATACCGAATTCAAATCATAACGCATCACATCATATACTAGAGAGATCAATTCAGATTATAAACATAAGACCTTTATGGTTTATACATAACATAATACTTACTCAGACGATCGGATACCATGTAGCAATCACCGACATCTAACCCTTTTTGTTCCGATACCATTCCGTAACACCTTTTTTGCAGAATAATATTAATGATACATATTTTATTTATTTCCGTGTGTGTGTATATATATATACATATTATGTATGTATAAATATTGGATTTTCTTAAATTCACAGCATCGATGTTCGTTTTATTATGAGTTATTTAATCATATTGAGCGCGTGATTTTACTCATCCATTAATATCAACTATCCAGGTAGAGCTTAGAATAATTTGGAAATTGAGGAGCATGGTAGGTTCCTCGAGGACATTGAATCATACCAAGTGGACTCTCTTCACTAATCGATTTTGGTACGTTTTCAAAAGTATTTGACTTGTATTTTAAATTATTAGATTATGAAACTACTAGATAATGCATGTTGAAAGTCGGACTGTTGTTTGATTTTAATCATTTAATTGAAAAATATGATCACATTTAACTGTGTGAATATTTTGACATTTTTTTACAAGATTTTATATTTTCTTTATATTTTAAAGTCCTCTTTTGACTATTTGATTGATGTTTTTAACTTTTGACAATTTGATTAGTTTTTGAATTGTTTTTTTTTTTATTTACATAAATATCATTGATCTCGATTTTGGGTCATGATAATTTTAGTTAAATATTATTTATTTTTCAATATTTTGTGCTATTTTGTGAACTAATTTTTGTACACACATCAATACTCTTCAAATTTTTAAGAACAATACATAAATTAGTGATCAAGAATTATAGGTAGATTTAATATATATTTTTATATTGTGATTTAAAAATAAAATGAGATGAGATAAAAAATATCTCAAAATATTTAAAACTAGAAGGGATCTTATGTCTTTCTAATAAAATATTAAGTGGCTACTTCGTTTATAATATAAAAATAAATATTGGGAGCATATGTCATTTCTCTCATGTACACATACAACAGCAAAAGAGAGGAAATTATGTAACAAAGTACTCGGTATTTGTGTCTGTTTGAATAAGTAAACAATTTCCTTGAGTTGACATGGCCAACTTCCAGGACACGGCAAATTATAGTATATAAAAATGCATGTCTCCTAATCAATTAATTACCCGCAAAGGCTAAGCTCGTCTAGCATTTTCATGTTTCAAAGACTTGGTCTTTCACAAAAATACTCTTGTAATAATATAATCTCAGAAATGCTTTCATTTATACATGCAAAGCAAGGATAGGGGTCAAGTTAAATATTATTGTTTAAGTTTTGTATGTGTAATAAATAATACAAAAAGGCAGAGTTAGGAGTCCGAGTTTGGATAGTGGAGGGAAAAGAGGAGGAGAAAAGGAAACCCATTTGGTGGTTTCAAGTGTTGAACCAGAAAAGATTCATCAAAAATCCAAGAAAGGGAGAAGAGAGAGCAGAATTCTTCAGATGGGAATTTGCTGGAGCAATACACCGCATGATCCTGCAGCAAGCACTACTGGTCAGCTCAGTAGCTCAGGTACTTTTCAATTTCATTTGCTTTGTTAATTTGATCATCTGGGTTTGTTTTATTTCTATGAGAATATATATATACACACACACACATACACACTTTTCAATCAATTTCATCTTGTCTGTTTTTAGATCTTTATAAGCTATGGATTGCTCAATTGATTATAAAGGAAGTTGACTTTTATTTCATTTGCTGCATATTTGTTAATCACAAGTTAATTCTGTAGCTACAAGGGTTTCAATTTCAGTTATTGGGTTTATGATTAGTACCAAACTCTCATATTTTGACTTCAGTAGATATTAATCAAACTTAAAATTTTATGTAACTACAGTAGGAATATCTCAGACAACCAGTCAAACAACATCTACTAGGGCTTCTCAGGGCAGCAATGTGTCTGGGAACAGCCGTTTCTCAGCATCAAGTGGGGATGAGGCTTTTCCCATTGGCCAGATCTTGCCCACCCCAAATTTGAGGATCTTCACTTTTGCAGAACTGAGAGCGGCAACTAGGAACTTCAAAAGTGATGCAGTGCTTGGTGAGGGAGGTTTTGGGAAAGTCTTCAAAGGTTGGCTCGATGAGAAAGCACCAGGGAAGTCCGGAAGTGGAACTTTAATTGCTGTCAAAAAATTGAATTCCGAGAGCTTTCAAGGTTTAGAGGAATGGCAGGTGAGTCTAATCAACTTGACAAACAACGATTAATTGATTTCTGAATTGATTGCTATTTACATACTACATTCATCAGAAATTTTACTTTGTTGTACTCAAATCATGCTCCTTATTCCACTATAGTAAAAAAACTCAAGATTACGGTTATAACTTAGTGCCGTACTTAAAAGTAATTTGGAAAGTTATGATATTGTTTGGATAAAGATGACATGGACAACAAAAAGGTTGAAAAGATGATGAGACTTTTGAATTAAAGAGGCATCTATAATCCATCATGCACACATAAACGCATTCGCACCTTTGAATTGTTTTCTGGTTTTATTGATTTTGTTAACATAAAATATTTAGAAAGTACATTAACATGTCAAAATATTCTAAGATTTGTATGTTGTCTCTTGTGTACTTGTTGTTGCAGTCTGAGGTAAACTTCCTGGGAAGGCTCTCTCACCCTAACCTTGTGAGGTTGTTGGGATACTGCATGGAAAACAATGAGCTAATTCTTGTTTATGAATTCTTGCAAAAGGGCAGCTTGGAAAACCATCTGTTTGGACGTAAGGGCTAATAACAATGATATCCATTTGTTTGCCAGTTGTGTTATTGTTTGTGAATATGCTAGCACTTGTCATGTATCAGAGGATTCATCATCATGCTTTTCTCTGCAGGGGGTGCTTCTGTTCAGCCACTTTCATGGAACATAAGGCTTAAGATTGCCATCGGAGCAGCTAGAGGCTTGGCCTTTTTGCATGCATCAGATAAGCAAGTTATTTACAGAGATTTCAAAGCCTCGAACATACTGCTTGATGGGGTAAGCTTGAATACTGCCAAGAGTTGTGTTAAGAAATGAGACTGTATCTTAACTCCTTTACAACTTGCTAAAACAAAAGCTATTAATTCACACCCCTTTTTCTGACCTCATGAAAATCATTTACAATACATGTAATTGGATTATAAAATCAAATTTTAACTTGTATTAGTGTTTCTCTTATTGCAGTCCTACACTGCCAAGATCTCAGATTTTGGCTTGGCAAAATTGGGTCCTTCAGCTAGTCAGTCTCATGTCACTACACGAGTCATGGGCACACATGGTTATGCTGCTCCTGAGTATGTTGCCACAGGTAATTCTTTACGGGTTTGACTGATCTGATTTTATCTTTTTTCTGCAAACCACTTGAGCTTTATCCACTTTGAATCTTTACAAACTTCAGTTTTCTGCTGATTAAACAGGGCACTTGTATGTGAAGAGCGATGTGTATGGATTTGGCGTTGTGTTGGTAGAGATATTAACAGGCTTACAAGCTCTGGATATAACCCGTCCAAGCGGGCAACATAAATTGGTGGACTGGATCAAGCCATATTTGTCAGGAAAAAGAAAGTTCAGACACATAATTGACTCTAGATTGCAGGGCCAGTACCCTTATAAAGCTGCATATCAGATTGCTCAGCTTTCCTTAAAATGTCTTGAAGCTGAACAAAAACACCGGCCATCAATGAAACAAGTACTCGAGACATTAGAACAGCTTGAAGCGTCCAATCAAAAACCAAAGGAACCTAAAGCTCGTACTACACATTCCACGGCCCGTCGCCAAGGTCAGCTGCCTCTGCACCATCGTTCTCCACTTCACACAAATATGGATAGAAATCGAGGCTATAAACACGCACCCCAGATCAGATAACTTAGCAAGCCTTTTTTTATTATGCTGATTACTGTTCATATCCAAAGGATCCCCCTTCTTTGTTAAGAGAATGGAAATGGTTAAGAGTTTAGTCCTTGTTGTAATATTCAAACAGCAAGTTGTACTTTGTATTCAAATAAGGGAAATATTGTATAAAGAGACAAGTGAATGATGTTATATAGGGATGAGAATCATCATTTTCATCTCCATTTTCATCTTCGTTTTTCTTTCTTTCTTTTGTATTTCTACTTCTTTCTATTAAATAAAAAGCTAAAATTATTTGCCTGCTCTAATTCAGTATGCTTGATCGTGATTTCACTACCACACATATCACTCAAATAATACAATGACTAATAGTCGGATATCGTACCCACAAGGGGCTTAATATTTCTCTTATTAATACAAAAACTAACCTACTTAACAACATCTAAACAAATGGTTAAAGAGAGATTTAATAAAATTAATTAACTGAAAAGTAAATGAATAAAGAACAAATAACCAACTTTGGAGGAAACTTTATCTGATAGAAAAACTTAGGGTTGTAACTTCACCTAAGCATGCACACGATGGGTTCAGACACTATTCATTCAATTGGGTTGTTACGAATTGTTAACCTAGAACACTAAATTATCTATAAGCCTTTTTCGATGGTCAGGTAAATATATTTAGATTAAACTAATTAATTGTATGTTTATGTTAATTAATTTAAACTAAATTATTAAAAACAAGTTCTAATATTGGCTACGCATGCCCTACAGGTATAATTGTATCATGAAGGGAAATCTATTCAAAAGAACTAACCATGTGCTATTATTCCCAGGGCTAACTCAAATTCCCTCCGTCGAGTTCCTAAGGATTTACCAAGACTATTATATTGTTAGCCAGCCAAATAAAATATGCATCAAAAGACATAGAATAATAAATAATAAATAACAAACCCAAAAGAATAAAAATATGCAACGTAATTAAATAACATGCTTAAGATCCATTACAATCGTAGAGTAATGATTTAGCTACTCATTATATTCAATAAAAACAAGCTAATCATTATTGATATAAAACAAGAACTCATAAAAGAAAAACTAGAGAGAAAATGGAAGAAAAACTCTCTTTTGTAGTCTTCGTCTCCAATCTACAGCACCAGTTAAAACACTCGTCCTTGCCTTGCTCTTAGTGTTCTTCTATTCTCTGAGACTCCAAAATTATATTACGAGACTTTTTTTCTAGGTTTTTGGAGAACTAGTACTTATATAGGAGGTCTAAGGGATCTTTCCTGATCAAAAATTGAGTTCCGAACGAATCTGAGACTGATCTCTTCGTGTTACGCAAGTCGCAATGCTTATGTTTTCCGTCGGCGCATCGCGACGCTCCTGGCTGGGCTTCATGACGTGCCCGTAATGTTTTCCTCCTGCCATGATTTTGTTTAGTAGCGCGTTGCGAAGTGCTTTCTGTTGGGGTTTTGGGTAAAGAGCGCAGCGGAAGCGCTGTTCGGGCGAAATCATAATTTTAAAACCTTTTAAAATACCGAATGAATTATTCAATATCCAATATGAATAATTCATTCATATTTCACCTAAACATATTTATGCGATATCAAATAGCAACATAAATAGTTAAGAAACGTCGCGAAACTTTTACGAAAAATATTTTTCCGCAAAATGACGTAAAATGCGTTTTTGACCGAACCGACCACCCAACACTTATGGGGGCTGCCCAGGTCAGCCCCAATAGTGTTAGGGAATTTCATGGGCTGCCCAAACAGTGAAAAATTCACTGTTTGGACAGCCGTCACCCGGTTGGCTCAAAAGTCACTCGGTAACGCCGTTTTTCACCGTTTTTGCTTATTTCAACTCCGAAGCAATTTCCGAAAATTGTTCCAACACCCAAAACACAGCCAATACATTTATATGACATCAAATTCATCAACATAAACCCAGATTTTCAAGATCTGATCCAGAAACCAAAAATACCAATTTTTCATGCTTTAAATCCAATTTTTCAAGATTAATCTAATTAATCAAAACACCAATCAAAGTCACCACATATGAACCACACAAGAACAATTCTAGGCATTATAAGAGTGGTCATAACACTCTAGAATGACAACATATCATCAAATGAATAAATTGGATACATATTACAATAATATCACCCAAAACACTTCACACATGCATCATCACTTCCACATCCATCCACCAAAACCAAAAGCTCCAATTTTCACAAACAAAGGAACCCTATAACTATTCTAACAATTCAAGAAAATAAGAAACAAAATTCCAAGCTTAGGGTTGTAGAAAATTACCTTTAATATCTTAATTTCCTAAGCTTTTTCTTGAATTTTCCTTCATTTTCTTCATTGTTTCATCAAATAAATTCTTAGAGATTTTTCTTTCTCTAGTTTCGGCCATGTTATGTTGAATAAGGAAGAAAATAAATTTTTTAACTTAAAAAAGATGATGACTGACTTACAAGGGCTTTTTGGTCAATTTGGAAAATTTAATCAAGTAATTAAATCAAACTTTATCTTAACAAATCATATTTGCACACATAAAGTTTAATTAAATCATGCCATGTGTCACCAATAATAATTAAATATTTTTCAAAACAATTATGAAAAATTTTATCAATTAATTATTCAAACATTTAACATTTAAATAATTAACTAATATAATTATTATTATATATGATAATAACATGTTTGAGGTTACAATTGATGAGGATATGGGATTGGGGATTGATTATTGTTTGATTAAATATATGGTTTGAAAGTTATTAAGTTTTGGTTTAATCTTTTACGGATTATATGAATAAATTAAAGTTGGGTGTTGATGAATTGATGATTTGGATTATGTAGTATTGGTTGTTATATGGTGTTTTGAGTATTGATTTTGGTATGGGAATGATTAGGGTGTTGCTTTGGG
>SKCR01040027.1:0-60411 GCA_019454045.1 Zanthoxylum bungeanum
CCTTATTGTGACTTAAAGTTGTCTTTGTCGGTTTGGAAACTTGCAGCGGTGAACCTAGTCACCTCAAGTTCTCTTTTCCCATATCTTAAGAATGCATCCTTAGTTCGTCTAAGATACTCAAGGATGTTCTTTACATCAATCCAGTGACCATCACCTGGATTAGCCTTATAGCGTATACATATGCTCAAAGCATATGAGACATCAAGTCACATACATTTCAAAAATGTACGAGCTCTGGGAGGGTTGTCAGCAGCTTTCTAGATCTATCCCAGTAGATCTTTATTCCTAGAATAAAGCCTGCTTCTCCTAGGTATTCCATGGAGAATTTTAATGAAAGCCAAGCTTTCACCGATTATATTATGGGAATGTCATTTCCAAGAAATGATATGTCATCATTATATAAGAAGTGATATAATTATCAACTTATAAAACATTCATTGTCAACTTATAAGACATCATTACTAAGAGGCAATACATTATCAACTTATAAGACATTCATTGTCGGTGCGCTCCCACTAACCTTCTTATATACACAAGAATCATATTCGTTTTGAATGAAATCATATACCATTATGATCTCATCAAAACGTTGGTTCCAAGAACGCTATGCTTGATTCAATCCATAAATGGATCGATTTAACTTGCAAACCTTGTTTGAATGTTCCGGCACGACAAAACCGTCAGGATATTGTAAACATCCTCCAAAAGGTTTCCGTTTAAGGAAAGCGGTTTTTGACGTTCAGCAACCATTTTTCATAAACGAAATATGTAGCACTTGCAAGCATTATCCGAATGGATTTAATCATGGAAACAAGTAAAAGGTGTCGTCGTAATCGAAACCATGTTGATGACGATACCCTTTCGCTACAAGCCTAGCTTTGTATGTTTGTATATTGCCATCCATGTTTGTCTTCACCATGAAGACCCATTTGCTACCAATAGGCACAATGCCTTCTGGTATATCAACCAGTGTCCAAACATGGTTGGTATATATGGAATCCATTTCGGACTTCATGGCACTTTGCCATATAGCGGAGTCGATACCTCGTATCACTTCCTCATACGTAGTCGGTTCAGTATCCTCAATAAGACTAATATCTTCATGAGGTGAGATCAGAAACCCATACCTTTCAGGTTGTTTTCTGACTCTCTCCGACCTATGCGGTTCTTGTGTATTCTAAGATTATTGGTACAATTTCATCCATGTTGAACTGTTGGTGTTCCGTGATGACTCAGTGTCTGGAACAGTATTACTTCGATTTTCATCGAGTTTTACTTTCCTCCCACTTATCACTGCATATAGGAATTCCTCTTAGGAAAGCCGCATGGAGAGCAACAATTACATTGTCCTCTTGTGAGTTGTATAAGTACTATACTTTGGTTTCCCTAGGACAACCTACAAATAGGCATTTATCCGATTTGGGTTCTAGTTTGGTATCATCCAAACATATGCCCAACATTCCTAAATCTTCAGGAATGAGAAACCCGGTTTATTTCTTGTTCATATCTAATATGAAGTATGTCTAACAGATTTTCATGGAACCTTATTCAAAATAAGTATTGCAATATTCAATGCGTATCTCTAGAAGGAAATTGGTAGTTCAGAGAGACTCATCATTAACTTTACCATGTCCAACAAAGTTCGATTTCACTGTTCGGACACACCTTCAAATTGAGGTGTCCCGGGAGGAGTCCATTGTAAAAGAATACCATACTCTTTCATGTAATAGAGAAACTTATTGCTCAAGTATTTCCACCACGGTCCAACCGTAATGTTTTAATACTTTAGCCGGTCTGTCTTTCTACATCGTGTCGAAACTCATTGATTATATCAAAAGTTTCCGACTTGTGTTTCATAAGATACACATAACCATAACGCGATGCAACATCCGTAAAGGTTACGAAGTATTTATATCCATCTCTAGTCTAGCTAGACATGGGCCCACTTACGTCACTATGAACGAGGGCTAACAGATCGGTGGCACTTGCACTTTTACCAAGTAAAAGGTGTTTTAGGCACTTTGCCTAATAAACTAGATTCGTAGACATCATTTGAATTAGAATCAAATATGTTCTAGTATCCACTCTTCGAAAGTGTGGATATACGAGTCTTGTTAATGTGTCACAGACAACAATGCCACTTTTAAGTCTCAACGGATTTATTCAGTTTGAGCTTTTATTTGTCATATTTCATGTTTGAGATTCATTAATACTTTAAATATAAATACTATTATTCACATCTAATGTGTATATCTCAATATCTTCTTTATAAACAAAACACATAGTGTTATGGAACATAAAGGTATACCCGCATCGGGTTAAACTAGATATAGAGATAATATTTCCAGTCAAACTAGGTACATTTTAACAGTTTCCTAATTTAAGTACATGCCCAAAGGGAAGTTCCAAAACTTAGGTTCCCATAGCCAAAACAGCGACTCTCGTCCCGTTTCTGACTCATAGTTCGATCTCATCTGAAGCCAGTATCTTGTTTATCAGCAGATCTCGCACATCAGTACATATGTTTGTACCACACCTAGTATCAAAAAATCCAATTTTAAAACTAGCAGTGGATATATTTATGACAAACATACCTGAAGTCGGAGCCTTACCCATCTTCACTTCCTTCATGTCTGCCTTGTCCATACGGCGGTCACACTTCCAGTGACCCCGTTTGCCACAATTTAGGCAGACATCTTGGGATATGTCATTTGTCTTCCTAGAAGATTGTGACGATTTTGCCTTTGCCCTTTTTCTTCACACCCCAGAAGTCTTCGGCCAAGCCTTGGCCTTCTGAGATGTCGAAGTAAGATGCGTCTTGCGCTTCTTGCCCTTTTAGAAGCTCTGGCTCTTCCTCCTTGAGCATAGCCATTAACTCTCCAAGAGTTTTCTTTTGCAATTAGTACTTCTAAGATCTAAGATTAGATCTGTGAAGATCATTAGTTTCAATATCATGGTATAAGGATCTAATCCTTAGTTCTGACGAAGAAATTAAGGAATCTTTACGGCAAGCATAATGAATTGAGCACTAATGTTATCATCACGATGAGTCTTCTAAAGCTCATGCTCTACTATTTGCTCAACTCCAGGCTTAGGCCCGAGAGGTCGTTCTATCAAATAGAGTAACTTCTCAACTCCGAGGACTATCTTGAGATTTATTTCCCAATATGAAAATTAAAGCTGTAAAAGACATTTTTCACCTAGGATTATGTCATTTGACGCTAATCTTTCCAGTTATAATGATTGCTATAGTCCAACTATCCAATCAACGATTTCGGGTACAATCAGATGTAATGATTACTATAGTCTAACTATATAACCAACTATAAATGATCGGTTAAATTCAAATGTATTGATTACTATAATCCAATTATATAACCAACTATAAATGAAGTAGTTTGAATACAGTCCAACTGTTCAATTAAAACAACAATTGAATATTAGTCCAACTAATATATTTATAAATAATTAATGATGAAAAATGAAATGAGCGCGTATTGGCAAGTATTTAAACGAAATTGCAAATTTAATACTTGCCTCCCACTATT
Source organism: Zanthoxylum bungeanum (assembly GCA_019454045.1). Classification (NCBI taxonomy): domain Eukaryota; kingdom Viridiplantae; phylum Streptophyta; class Magnoliopsida; order Sapindales; family Rutaceae; genus Zanthoxylum; species Zanthoxylum bungeanum. Next base: position 3,549 of record SKCR01040027.1, read on the forward strand.
TTTCGGCGAGCCTCTAACCCTCTGTGGAGTACTCGGGAAACCTAGTTTCCTAGTGGGCTAGGATTCCGTTAAATAACACACAACCTTGACTTTGGCCAACAAGTTGTATGAAACTTAACTAGGTAGATCTCTAAGATCAATTGGATCTCATCCAATTCCTAGATCCAGTAGGTGGACCTCCAAGTCCGAAACATATATCCAATATATCCAATATATACCCTAACCTTTTTCCTCTGAATCAACTAAGCCTTGGCTTTGGCTCAACAAGCTTAATGAAACCAGTTAAGCGTGACCCATTGACAGTGGGAAAGCTTCGTAATCGAGGTCGATGAACAAGAAGTGACCTTGACTTTGGCCAACAAATCACAACTTGCCCAAGACGTACGATATGGAACAAAGCTTTCGTGATTCAAACACATCCGCGATGGACAGAGGTCTTGACTTTGGCCAACAAACCAATGCTAATCTTGGATCTTGAGAGAGAATCACTCAATGGAAGGAAAAACGCTTAATATAAAATGAGGGTTTTTGTCGCGATTTGGCAACCAATTTATTATCTTTAATTAGGTCTCATCATACACCCTTAAGCATGCATTCTAAAAGCATAATAAGGCGTGAATAAAATAATAATGATATTTAGATGGATATATAATAACTTTGTTCCTAGAACAAATATCTCATTTTCCTCTCTCCCGCTAGGACTATTCATACTTCTACCCAATTACATAATACTTCTAAAGAAACCTTATTTACATTGAGGGGAATTGGTGAGAAGAGAAATACAATGAGATAAGGAGATAATAGGCTAGACACGCAGGTCTAATTTAATAAATTCTACATTTACTACAACTATTTCCAAAATTGCACTCACCCTTCTAATATCCATTCGATATACATTATTCATTCATACATCCAAGTATTCACACAAAGCATGTTATTCAATCAATCTAATCCAATTAATTAATCTTTGAATTAATGACCATCAATGTTCAAACAACGATTTGATTTGCGCGAGTCCAACTCGTTTAAGAATAAATACTCAAAGTACGTATTCTTGAATTATATCGAACTACAATTTTAAATCCAATTTAAATTATATTCAATACTAATTCATATTTAATTCCAAATTAAATAATTACACTTTTAAAAGTGCCTTTTAGTCTTGGATTTCAAATCCAATCTACATGGGTCTCAAAGACCCAATTAGTATCTAATACTTTTTAATTAAAGTCCAATGGGCTTTTAATTAATTCTTTAGGCATGGGCTTTGGCCATTATGGATCAAACCCAAGATGCCAAGGCCCAATAAGGAATCACCCTTATGCCATAAAATCAATTTTGGCCTATTAGGTCCAATTAAATTTTTAAAAGCCCAAACGTCATATTTGGACTTTATGGAAATGGTTTTAGGCCCAATTGGATCCAACCCAATTGTCCAAAATCAAACTTGGCTCAACCAAGCCCATTAAGCCCAATCACAACAATTAAATTAATACATCATTCCAAATTATATATTAATTTAATTAAAGTGCAATTAACATAATTAATCAATTAATCTAATGTTTCTAAAACACTAATTAATCCAATTTAATCATGCTCACCACATCCAATTCATGTCCAACATAAATTGAAGCAAAATCAATCTATACATGCTTATATCCCACGGCAATTACATAAAATAACATCCAATTTTTTTTATTTCAATCTAATTAAAACAACAATCAATATTCATTTCATGCTTTTAACATATCCAATTTGTCAAAATTCAAAAATCACCATGAGCATTTTAAAGGGTTCCATTCGGCCATGGCTCAAGAATTGGGGATTTTTGATCCAATCAATTTTTCTCAATTCTATTGATGCACAAATCCAATTCATCATCATCCAACCAAAACCAAACAACCAATTTAGGAAAATCAAGCTCCAAACACAAAAATCCCAAATTAAAGTCATGAACCCTAGATTTCCAAATCAAACTTAGGAGGCTCTGATACTATTGTAAGTGTTCCTAGAACATGCCAAGATTGTCTAAGAGTGATTTGTGTGTGAATAAATCAAAGAGAATTGCGAAATTACTTACTTTGATTGGATGAATTTCAAGACTTTTCTTTGTTGAAGATGAAGCTCCAAGCTTGGAATAGAGTCCTAAACCCTTGGGTGAGTTTCCCTATCACCTTGATTCACTCCTTTATGTGCTAGCAAGAACAAAAATGAAAGAAAAAAATTGCCCTCCAAGAGTAGCAAAGAATCGGCCAAGGAGAGGAGGAAGAGAGAAAAATGTGTTTGCTGTGAATAGTAACTCTATCTACTTCCAAAGTTGACAAAATTAATATATACTAAAGTTGAGTGTTGTAATTGGCTTGAGTGTGCAAAAAGCAATCTAAGCTTTTCTCAACCAAATAACAACTTCCATCACTTGTGTAGACATTTGATGTAAGTTGGTGGGCCCCACTTTAAATTCAAAATTTAAGTCGGGCAATCCAACACGCAACTTCGCTTGGGCCCGGGTTCGTTTAATTCCGAACGAAACGAATTTACCGTTGCGACATAATTAAATCTAATTTAATTAAATAATTATGCCTCGCATAATTATTACGAAAGTCGTTTACGAATTAATAATAAATTAATTCGTTCGCTTGAATTAAAATCTAATTTTAATTCCGCGTTGAAATCTAATTTCAATTAATATATCCGATATATTATTTTAGCCCAAATAAATAAATTAAATGGAAAAATCCAATTTAACTATTAAATTTATTTTACCGATTAATTCCAAATTAATCGCGTTCTCTCTTCTAGTCGAATTAATCCCAGATTAATTCTTGACGCAATTAATCCTAGAATAATTTTCTCTTTGGTGGGATTAATTTTCTCTCTCATAATTAATCCTAGATTAATTTTCTGTTCGAGTCAAATCTCATCGGTGAATCTTTGTGAAGCGACCCAAGAGATCCCTGGATATGTTGGCAGTAAATATGGTCATCGGACTATCCGAACACGTGCGTACCCAGTACCACGTTCTTACCGATTTACAAAACATGATTGGCTTCTAGCAAAGCATCGTACCTACCCAATTCTCCAGAAATATTCTTCTACGAAATACAAGATCTTTGTCAGGCGTAGTATACGTAGTATTGCGTATTACGATCCAGTACCAAATATCACATGTTAGGCCTAGGGCTGGAATTGTGTCTTCCCCGTACGAAGCATATATCGGATCTCTGGTAACTAGTCTCTATAATCGGATAATCATGACCTAGTCATATTATCCCGATTACTGCAGTACTTAAGAGTACTAGTTCCGTATCCTGCGTGATCATCATCTCCATATGACTGAAGTGATACTTCCATCTTGCATCATACCCAATACACTACGATTCTCAGTATACCCATAAGAGGTGTACATAGAACCTATTAAAGCCCCGAACGACCAAAACCAAAGTATACTGATTGTCGCAACTATTAGCGATGCAAGTCTCAGGTTAAGACCAAATACACCTACCCTGATTCGGATTCCCATAGACACATAGTCATACTACCAATGAGATTTCGATGGGTCTATCCAGAGCGAAGCTGTTTCCGTATCATCGGTAAACAGAACCTCTTATTACACTTGCATGAGTATCCAATACCTAAATATATGATAACTATGATGTTACGCTTCCATAACACGCACAAGTGTAATACTAGCCTATTCCGCATTATCGATGTCCAGTCTCGATAATACTACAACTAGGGATATTTAATGATTAAACCTTACGTGGATTAATACTGTCTCATATCTTATTAATCCAGTACTAATCATATGAAATTTTTTCATTTATATATCCCGATAATCCAATTACAAATGATAAAAGAGCAATTTCCTTTGTCACATAGTTAATTTGTACAACAACCCCATGCTCTGTACAAATAGTGATGCTATGGGTCATAATTGTCCAACATCTTATTCTTATTCTTCTTCTAGCAAAACAAATCTTCTAACATGTTCAAATGCTGCTATATAGTCCTACACTTCCTAAATCTTGAGGTGGGTTCATAATCTCCCACCCATTAGCGCTCCCCTAAAGATCTCCAACGCTTCTAGGGACTCGTATAGCCCTACTTCCAATACCAAATTATGGTATCTATCTATAAAATTCTTCAGCGAATCGTCTTTTCGTTGCTTTATCGTCCTTAAGGACCCGATTGTATTTTTTGGTGCATGCCCCTTTAAAATGGAGCACAAAAGACTTCTTCAGCTGTGAGAAGGTGTTTATACTCCATGGCGTTAGGTTCATGAACCATAAGTTGGTCGATCTTCCCAATGTCAGTGGGAATAACATATAGATCGCCTCCCTGGCCATGCCCTGCACTTCCATAAGCAAGATGAATTTTTCACAGAGACTTAGGGTATGTGTTACCATTGTAGACATTCATCGTAAGCATGGAGAACCTCCTTAGGAACTTCATCTCTAACACCTCTTTTGTAAATGGGGATGTTGTCTCCAAATCGCGATCTTATTTGGCACTTTCTCGAGTGCCCATCTCCCACCTTCTCATCTTCTGCTGGAACCAACTCCACTACCACCAACCTAACCCTGCGTGGCTTTTTCCTTCCAGCCTCTTGCTCACCTTCTACACCAATGACCTTTTTTTTCCCGCTGGTGATTTTTTCCCTCCAATGACTAGGCCACGCATGAATTTATTCTCCTGACTTATTTTCCAACTTCTCGATTTTCTCCATTATGGACTTCATAAAGGTTTGAGTCACCTCCCATTTCTTCTATGGCCATTTCCTTTTTCCACTCGCAAGTTCGCCTCAATCTTCTCCATCCACTCCGTCGTTGAGGCCTATGTAACTATATGATTCCCATCTCCTACTATCGTCTTAGTGTATTTTGCTATTTTTCGTACTGTTCCTCACAGACGACGCCAATTATTAACGACCATTTTTCGTTCGAAGGGTAAATTATGAAATTCACCCCTCGAATAAACCTCCATCGAACAATGAATTTGTTTGGTTAGTATGAAACCACACAAATTTAACAAGCTGACGGGATAAACACGAAAAATTTATGTGGTTGGGCAGAGAGTGGTTGTTAACGTCAATGAGAGAAAAAGGTATTTTGTTATGCCTCGGGGTCAAGACCGACCCGAGCTACAAATGGGGGAAGATCACAAATACAATGATTGATAAAAGGCCTTGGGTCTTAACAAGCCCGATACAACTCTCACAAGTGATCGGGTGAATGTCAAGCTTTCTCTCTCTATCTCTAGCTCGTAAGTTCTCGATTTTACAAATTGTGAAATGTAAAATTTCTCAACCCCCGAAATAGTAACTTGAACCCCTTTATATATATTCTCAAAAGTACTGTTCCACCGACTCTGATGTCAACCAACATCACTAGATCGTCATTACAAACGATGCCTTCCTCAACCACGTTCAATCCATCCAATCAGATTAGCTCATTCCTCTGCCACTGCATTGGCCTATGGCGGCCTCTGACAGCCTACGGAGGCTCTGCTATGCCACTTCCATGCCACTGCACCGGCCTATGTATAGTTGGCAGGGGGCTACTTTCAATGAGAATCGTTGATTTCCCTCAGTCATCATTAGCCTTCTGGAAGCACATCTTCCCAGGTAGGGCATAAGTCATATGGCTTCAATACTCGTCGGCATGTGATCCCATCTTCGCTCATCGGGTCATGATTCTGAAGCAGATGATTCTTATCAAAGCCATACCTTTTAACTCTTCAATTGGGTCGGGTTTATACGAAGGGACCTCATCGGGTCAGGTCCTACAAACTCTCAGACAACCCCAAATCCCTATTTTTCATGTGATCGGGTCGGTATCACTACTTATTTCATCTTCAACATGTTCTGCCATTGGGAGAACTTATATGTACCATGTGGTCGGGTCTTCCAGCCAAACTCATCTCTTTGTGGGCTCTTGGCCTTTACTCACTATCTATCGTGGGAGAAAGCCTCGACTCATGCTGTGGTCAGTTCACTCTTCGTTTTATTTCTCACTTTTGAACCATTGAGCCTTTGTCATCTACTTTCGGCTAAGTACAATTTCTCTTCTCCCCTTCCTTGATATATGGACCTTCCTCGGGGTAATAGTTTTTAAAACAACCATCAACAGATGTCTAATAGAAAATGAGGAAGGTGACTCATATGGAAATTCAAATTCTTCCCCATTTATGTAATCGAACAATATGAATAAATTTGAATTCTTTCCTAATAATGGGAATGGGAAAGGAAAAGCAATTCAAATCCCTACTACTCCCCTCAGTTCCTGTCATGGCCCAGGGATATTGCACAAAGAGAGTGATCCGGGAGGAGTGATGAGAAAAATAATATATATCAAGATGCTTAGAGTATCTAGTCAGTAAAAACAATGCTTTCATTGTTCTATCATCATTGCCTCCTCTAGAAAAATAACTTTTTGGATGTATGGGCCCTTAATTAAGTTTTAATACCACCTTAATAAACAATTTTCTCCGCTAATTGTGGGGCAGGAGGTTATCATCTAGTCTTTTAGTGGCGTACTCGTTGGTATCTAAATTAAAGTCAAAGTGCCTTTTTCTTTTAGGACTGCCCAGAACACCTTGCTAGTCTCATCTCTAAGATAAGTATAACAGGAGCGGTGATGTAACAAATTATGAGAAAAATTCTGAAAATAGTAAAAACAATGTAAATTGAATTGAAGCCCCATACTTTTCAATATACAGCATGATCTATGATGCGCGGCACAATTAATGATGGCCACAAGCCATGCCAATATCTAACTTCATTTAATTTACATCCATAGGCTCCAACGTACTAAAATTTACTTCACGCATGAGTTTTTACCTTGATTAATTGCCACCATAAGCAGGTAATTCCTGTTCTCAATTCCTTCCCTCTTTTCCATTTCCATTATCTTCTTGTATTTTTTTTTTAATGTTCCCGCTCTATCCATCCTCTTTAAAAGATTGTATAATAATCTAATAATATACTACAATTAATTACCAATTTTATTTACAAAGTACAAAATTTATACAACTACTAATCCACAATAAATCGTGATTAAGAGATTAGAGAGGTAAAGCTAAATACCAACGTTTCATCATTTCTTCAGCCGTCCCCGTACACTTCCCTCCTTGGCGCACGTTAGTGGCACCAACTTTTTTGCCCCTTAACCCCTCACCACTACCTCTCTAGTTTCCTTCCCGCTCGCCATCCAAATCTTCCGGGTCGGGTAACTTATTCAAATCGACCCGGTTCACAAATCCGGGTTCATCTGAATTATGACAATTCTCTTGTTCCTGCCTGTGATGCAGCGCGGCTTCGATGGCGTCGACTTGCGCGCCAACTTCAGTAGCTTTCTTCCTGATAACATCCGCCGAGATGTCGCCGCCGGTCAAAGACGCAGCGGCTTCTCCTCTAAGAAGGTCGGGAAAGTTGAGCCTCGCCGAAGGGCCCCGAAGATAAAAGACAGCCGTATCATAAGCACGAGCGGCGGCCACGGGAGTGGAGTAAGAGCCGAGCCAGATTCTGGATCGCTTGTTGGGCTCCCTGATCTCAGCGACCCACTTCCCCCACTTCCTCATCCTTATTCCTTTATAAGGCCTATCCATCGACCTCTTTCTCGCTCCGCCCTGCATCAGGATGCCGCCCTTTCTTTGAAGATTCTTTAAAAATTCTAACTACAGCACCGTGAACATAAACATAAAGATTAACAACAACAAATGAAAGAATCAAAAAGTCACCGACAAAATAGAGGTTTCCGGATGTGTGTAATTAATGATAATAATAGCTCAGAGTCAACGGAGAGATTAAAAGATATTTTTATATTTGAGAAAGAGATGTCTGATTCTATTATAAAATATATCTGAGAGGTGTGACTGGTACTGACTGATTATTGGTGGAGGGGTCGTTTTTCAAACTTAAAAGAATGAAATGAAATGTAATATAAAATATTTAAAATTTATTATTTATATTGATATTAGGGAATAAAAGATGATGGAAGATACTATAATAAAAATGAATATTGAATCGTTGAAAATCAGAACATATTCGTTGAATTGGAACCTATCTTCTTTAATAATAGGATATTATAATCGTTTTGAGAATCAATCTGCTAACCAAATATGGAACCGGTTTTATAACCGATTTGCTAACCAAATGTGGAACTAAATAATGTTATTTTTAACCTTTTATATAATTCATTTTCTGTATTACATATAGTGTCTTTAAACAAGAAATCAACATGCAAAACAAACAAATCGAACCAGAAAATTTGATCTAACATGCATAAACCCTAGAAAACCTTAAAACTTGAGAATAAGAAAAACATTGATACAAAGTTGAAAACAGTAGTCCGGATCGAGATTAATTTATGTCATTAAGAACTTATCAGCCTCGTCTCGGTGCTCTACGGATTTGTGGCTAACGTTCTCCCAGGATAACCCGAATTCCTCTTGTTCAAGGGGTACACCTTAACAAGATCTTGAACTTGGAATATGGTGGAATATTCTCTGACTCAAGAAAGCAATTCAGACTCTCACTTGTAGGATGAAATTCGGATTTCATTTGTATCTATTTAAAGGAACATAATGGCTTCCTTTTATAAGCATGGAAGGGTGCCTCAAGGACACCCTTTGGGTTAGAGTGCAACCCTCCAAAGGGTTGCACCCCCATATGCATCCCTTAAGCATAGGAACATGTTACACACAAATGGAGGACATGTCCCTAAGATGTACCATCCCAAGGACATGTATCTCTTTCATCCAACACAAAATATTTGAATATTTGAAAAATTTACAACAATCCCCCACAATTCTTCAAATATTCATGAAAACACTTGAGAGAGTTTCTGTGAACTAAAGCTGCATCGAAATAGGTAGCTTTCTCCTTGAACCTTTCCTAGTGAATGACAATCGGATTTACTTGGCAAACTAGTGACCCATAGTCTTGAACTGTTCTGTCGTTGGTGTAAACCAAGACAACTGCCAACACACAGCTTTACTTCGACCATTTCCCGTTCTACGATGGTGTTCATTTTGGCCCTGAACAACTGTCCTGGATTCATCAAGCACTTTAGGGTAACCCATATTTAAAAGTTCTCATGGAAGCGGTCTCACTTCTTACTTGAAATAGGTGATCTATTATGAAGAGGTAATCTGTCTTTACCCCCATTAGGACTCATCTCCTAATATAGTGATAATTAAAAGCCTTAGCTTATCCTAACCAATGACAGACAGCACCCAGCGTCATTATCGGAATGGGAAAGAGTACAAAACTCTTCAGTGCTTGTTTTGAATTGCACAAAGTTTCTGTTGTCCCTTTTGAACCTAGATCTTGGGATCTCCAGTCAGCTATGTTGGGTTTCCACAGTGACAATTCTTAGATTATAGGCTTCAAGCCCATTCCCATCGATGACTTCTCAACTTGCTCTCGAGGTAAACCTTTAGTTAGTGGATCCGTTAGGTTTCCTTCGAATCAACATAATCGATCGATATTCTGCCATTTGAGAGCAGTTGACCTATGGTATTATGTCTCCGGCGTATGTGTCGAGACTTACCATTATACATTGTATTTTGGGCTCTCCCAATAGCCGATTGGCCTTCACAATGTATGCTTATCGCTGGCACCGGTTTGGGCCAACTAGGAATATCCTCCAGTAAGTTTCAAAGCCATTCCGCTATTTTGTCTAACGCTATGAACTCTGATTCCATAGTAGACCGGGCAATACATGTTTGCCTCGAGGATTTCCATGACACGGCTGCATTACCAAGTGTGAAAGCAAATCTACTCGTAGATTTGGAATCCACTATATCAGATATCCAGTTAGCATCGTTGTATCCCTCTAGAACAACATGATATCTCTCGTAATGTAGCCCATATTTTGAAGTTTCCCATACCTCAAAACTCTTACTATGGCTTTCCAGTGGTTATGTCCTGGATTGCTAGTATATCTGCTAAGCCTGTTCACAGCTTGAGCGATATCAGTTCGTGTGCAATTCGTGAGATACATCATACTTCCGATGATCCTTGAATACTCTATTTGCGATATGCTTAAGACAATATTATTTGATAGAGGAAGAGTTAGGTTAGCTACTCCCAAATCTTTCATATCAAATTTGCTGGATAACACTTTCTTGGTAGACTGAATAACCTTATGATTATTACTAATTATCAGCATATCGTCTACATAGAGACCTACAATGACATATCATTTTTGAGTTGATTGGGTGTATATAAACATATCACACTCATCGGTTTTAAACCCAGTTGACAATATCTCTTTGTCAATCTTCTCATGTCATTGTCTAGGTGCTTGTTTTAATTCGTACAAGGATTTTACAAGTTTACACACCTTCTGTTCTTATCTAGAAATATTAAACCCTTCTGGTTGTTCCATGTAAGTCTCTTCATCCAATTCACCATTCAAGAATGACGTCTTTACATCATTTTGATGTATTTCAAGACCAAATATAGCTGCTATGGCTATGAGCATTCTTACCGATGTGATATGAATCACTGGTGAATAGATGTCAAAGTAAACAAGGCCTTCCTTTTGTCTATAACCTTTTTATGACAAACATCGCCTTGTACTTCTCTATTGATCCACCTGTTTTCATCTTCCGTTTGAATATCTATTTGTAGCCCCGTGGCTTACAACCTGGAGGAAGATCAACCAACTCCCAAGTATGATTTTGTAAGATTGAATCAATCTCACTGTTAATAGCCTCTTTCCACAGAGGTGCCTCCGTAGAAGACATAGTTTTCTCATAGCTTCGAGACTCATTTTCTAACCAGTATGTCAAAAAAGCGGGTCCAAATGACTTAGACGGCGTCTAGGTTCATTTGCCTCAACATTTCCATGTTAATTTGACTCTTGGTCAACCTGATCACTGTCCTTGAAAGTATCATCAATTCTTTTGAGAGACTATTTTCTTTGTCTTTCCTTACAATGAAATGTCACTTTAAAATGTCGCATTCCTTGACTCAATTATCATCTACGGATTGATGTCAGAAATCTCAGACTTGTGTACCAAGAATCGATACGCACTATTGTTGCGAGCATATCCAATGAATATACAATCAACAATTTTAGGTCATATTCTAACCTTCTTAGGTTTATGAACCATTACTTTGGCAATTGGCAAGACACCCCTTTTTTTCATATATTTGTAATAAGGTACATAACATTTCCACAACTCATATGGTGTCTTGTCCAATCTCCTGTGAGGAAGCTTTTTCAGAACGTAGTTCGCGGAAAGCAAGGCTCCCCCCATAAGTTCTGAGGTAAACCAGAATTTGTCAACATGGCGTTCATCATTTCATTCAATGTTCGGTTTTTACGCTCAGCAATCCCGTTTGTTGAGGAGAATAAGGAGCAGGGATTTCGTGAATAATTTTGTGCACAAAACAATATTCACCGAATGATGAAACATATTCACCACCTCTATCATCCTGATTCTTTTGATTTCCTTGCCAAGTTGATTTGCAACTTCGTTCTCAGTATATAAAGCTCTCAATAGCTTCAGCTTTACTCCTCAGCAAATACACTTAACATAATCTTGTGCTTTCATCGATAAAAGTGACAAAGTACTTTTTATCGCCTCTTGTTTGCACAATATTCATGTCACACACATCAATGTGTACAAGTTCCAAGGGTTTAGAACTTCGTTCTATGATGTTCTATGTATTTTTGCTTCAACACATGCCCCACACTTATGTTGGCTATCAATGCAATTTTAGGTATAAGGTCCATGTTAATTAATGTACGCATTGTATCATAATTAACATGTCATAACCTCTCCTGCCATACATTTTGTGATTCAATAATATAAGCAGAAGTTTCAGCTTTATTAATAGCATAATTGACAGTCATTGAAAAGGCCCTCAGCGAGGTATCATTTTCCTACACAAACATCATTTTTGGTCAATATAATCTTGTCAGAAACAAATACAAACCCAAGACCGAGTTCTTCTGAATTTCTAGAACATGCAAACATTCTTATATGTAAGCTCCGTTCCGGATATCATTTTCAGAACCATTGTGTCTTGTCTAACCATTCTAGAGGTAGACGAGTTTCCCATTGTCAGATGATTGCCTTCATCGACCTTCTGATACGAGGAAAACATCTTGTAATCTGCACAGATATGACGAGTAGCCCCAGTGTCTACCCATCATTCTCCCGAATTCCCAACCAAGTTGACTTCAGTTACCACTGCTGAGAGGTTCATTTCTGAAATCTCATCAGTTAACTTCTCATCTTCAACGACATAAGCTCATTTTTCTTGCTCTTGTCCTGAGACTTCTTGTTTCTGCAGTCCTTTTTCATATGATCGCTCTTTTCACAATTGTAGCACTTCCCCTTGAACTTCTTGTTTGCTTGGGAAGAATCAGCTCCACTGTTTCTCTTCTTGCTACCCTTTACACCCTCAATGATGTTGGTCTTAGACTCCATAGTCTTGTAGCTGGCCTTCTCAGACATCATGTTGTCTTGTTCGATTCTCAATCTAACTCCAAGATCTTCAAGGCTCATCTGCTTCTTTTTGTGTTTCAAATAGCTCCTGAAGTCCTTTCATGATGGAGGCAACTTTTCAATTATGGTGGAAACTTGAAACGTCTCACAAAGTTTCATTCCTTCATCCAGTATTTCATGAATGATCAACTACAGTTCACCCAACAAAGACATCATTCTACCCACGACAAATTTCTTTTGTCCAGTTGTCCGGCATCCTCGGTTTTGTATTTTTCTCTAGAGATTCCCATAGAATCTTCACAGAAGACATGTCTTAGTACATAATGTACAGGGTATTGTCAAGACCACTCATAAGGTAGTTCTTGCATAGGAAGTCGCCAGACGACCATGTCTCTTCTCGCAGTTCCTTGGCTACCTCTGATTCACCCTCCATGGGACCCGGAGGATCTTTGAGGTACTTTAGCCAACTGCAGAGTTTTCAGGTAGAACAACATTTTGCTCTGCCACTGTTTGAAGTTTGCCCCACCAAACTTCCCCGATTTTTCTCTATGAGAGACCGGTACTGTGATGTTTCTGCTAACCATATGTAACTGGAAACAAACAGGGTTCAATAAGTCTACAAAAAACAAATTGTACAACGACCAACAAATGATCTTGTCTCAAGTCCTTGAATTTCCAACCAAGATTTCTTATGAAAAGTAAATAAAGGAATATTCCCAGAGGACGAGGGGGTCCGGAGTAACCAATTAAGTACCTGACCACTTAGGCTCTTATCGCCTTTTTGACAAAATATCATTTAACTACTTTCTTAATAGAACCTCATAGCAATTCAAACTCAGTATTTTACTTTTTCAATGTCACAAAATAATATACGATAAGTGTAGATATATGTGTATGTGTCAAACAAGATTGGATGGAATTACTTGTGTAAAATTACACTTTAAATTCTCAACCAAGTATGTAACACACAAATAAGTTTCAGCTTTATCACTAGTGTATGCTTGTGATAATTGAACACCCTAATAATAACTTAAATCTATACTACTAAGATTTAAAGTGTTTCAGTATATGATTTACTAAGTTAATATTAAATTAATCTAAGTCTTTACAATTTATAACAATTTTAGGACAGATTCGTTAGTGTCACGATCGTATCTACGTTCGAACGAGACTGTCCAGTGTGTGTACGTTCATGTTGCATTCGAGAACGCGTTAGAACGAAGTGTTCCAGAGAGTTCACGTTCGTGTAATGTTCGAGAACGTGTTTGAACGTAATAATTCCAGAGAGTTCACATTCGTATAGCGTCCGAGAACGCATTCGAATAGAATGATTCCAGGGAGTTTGCGTTCGAGTTGCGTTTAGGACGCGTTCGAACGTTCTTAGGCAGAAGGCTTACATTCGAGTTGCATTTGAATACGCGTTCGAACGTTCTTACGAATTTTTCAGATTTTTGCCTTAGCGTGCGTCGGGCATTCGAACGCCCTACGGGTTTTCATGCACAGTCTGTATTTTTTTCTAGAATTTTTTCTTAACTAAGCATGCGATTTATTATTTAACAACACTAGTTGATAAGTTCTTTAGATTGTATTACATATAGTATCTTTAAACAAGAAATCAACATGCAAAACAAACAAATCGAACCAGAAAATTTGATCTAACGTGCATAAACCCTAGAAAACCTTAAAACTTGAGAATAAGAAAAACCTTGATACAAAGTTGAAAACAATAGTCTGGATCGAGATTAATCTCTGTCCTTAACTGTTCTGCCATTGGTGTAAACCAAGATAACTGCCAACACACAGCTATACTTTGACCATTTCCCGTTCTACTGTTGTGTTCATTTCGGCCCTGAACAACGGACCTGGATTCATCAAGCGCTTTAGGGTAACCCGCCTTTAAAAGTTTCCATGGAAGCGGCCTCACTTCTTACTTGAAATAGGTGATCTACTATGAAGAGGTAATATGTCTTTACCCTCATTATGACTCATCTCCTAATATAGTGATCATTAAAAGCCTTAGTTTATCCTAAGCAATGACAGACAGCACTCAGCGTCATTATCGGAATGGGAAATAGTACAAAACTCTTCAGTGCTTGTTTTGAATTGCACAAAGTTTCTGTTGTCCATTTTGAACCTAGATCTTGGGATCTCCCGTCAGTTAGGTTGGGTTTCCACAGTGACAATTCTTAGATTATAGGCTTCAAGTCCATTCCCCTCGATGACTTCTCAACTTGCTCTCGAGGTAAACCTTTAGTTAGTGGATCCGCTAGGCTTCCTTCGACTCAAAATAATCGATCGATATTATGCCATTTGAGAGAAGTTGACCTATGGTATTATGTCTCTGACGTATTTGTCGAGACTTACCATGATACATTGTATTTTAGGCTCTCCCAATAGCCGACTGGCCTTCACAATGTATGCTTATCGCTGGCACCGGTTTGGGCCAACTAGGAATATCCTCTAGAATATTTCAAAGCCATTCCTCTACTTCCGCTAATTTATCTAACGCTATGAACTCTGATTCCATAGTAGACCGGGCAATACATATTTGCCTCGAGGATTTCAATGACACGGTTGCATTACCAAGTGTGAAAGCAAATCTACTCGTAGATTTGGAATTCACTATATCAGATATCCAGTTAGCATCGATGTATCCCTCTAGAACAGCAGGATATATCTCGTAATGTAGCCCATATTTTGAAGTTTCCCATACCTCAAAACTCTTACTATGGCTTTCCAGTGGTTATGTCATGGATTGCTAGTATATCTGCTAAGCATGTTCACAGCTTGAGCGATATCAGTTCGTGTGCAATTCGTGAGATACATCAGACTTCCGATGATCCTTGAATACTCTATTTGCGATATGCTTAAGCCAGTATTATTTGATAGGGGAAGAGTTAGGTTAGCTACTCCCAAATATTTCATATCAAATTTACCGGATAACACTTTCTTAGTAGACTGAATCAACTTATGATTATTACCAATTATCAGCATATCGTCTACATAGAGACATACAATGACATATCATTTTTGAGTTGATTTGGTGTATATACACTTATCACACTCATCGGTTTTAAACCCACTTGACAATATCTCTTTGTCAATTTTCTCATGTCATTGTCTAGGTGCTTGTTTTAATCCGTACAAGGATTTTACAAGTTTGCACACCTTCTGTTCTTATCCAGAAACATTAAACCCTTCTGGTTGTTCCATGTAAGTCTCTTCTTCCAATTCACCATTCAAGAATGACGTCTTTACATCCTTTTGATGTATTTCAAGACCAAATATATCTGCTTTGGCTATGAGCATTCTTACTGATGTGATACGAATCACTGGTGAATAGGTGTCAAAGTAAACAAGGACGTCTTTTTGTCTATAACCTTCTATGACAAACCTCACCTTGTACTTCTCTATTGATCCATCTGTTTTCATCTTCCGTTTGAATATCCATTTGTAGCCCCGTGGCTTACAACCTGGAGGAAGATCAACCAACTCCCATGTATGGTTTTGTAGGATTGAATCAATCTCACTGTTAATAGCCTCTTTTAGGGGTGAGCAAAACCGGTTTCGGTTCCGGTTCCGCATGGAACCGAAACCTACCCGGAAAAAATCGGTTCTTAACTAAGTGGAACCGGAACCTACCCAATTAAATAGGGTACCCTATTATTCGGTTCCAATTCGGTTCCTGTCCGATTCCGAATTACCCTATTAATATAACATTGTCAGATCAATAAGCTTGAAATATATTAACAAAGTATACAAATGATCATGCATTGCAAGTCATGCATTTAATCTTATTGCCAGTGGCATCCATTTGTTGAGGCAGAATAAAGTTGTTTATTTATTGGGTTGATGATCATCCTTATTGCTCATATAGAACAAGCAGTAAACATAAATAAAAGCAAAAGAAAGATTAATTCTTGATCTTTGATCTTGAAAAGCTTTTGCTCTTAGAATTGGTACAAGTAATATGCGTATTATAATAATAATAATAATAATAATAATAATAATAATAATAAGATTTTGACGATTTCAACAGTTGATATTATTACAAATATATCCCATCAAGGCTCCAAAGTCTAAAAACGAGAGAAGAATGAACAGCAACTTGGAACATGAAACTGCCTGCAATTGGTTTTAGGCAAACAGCAAGAACCCTTGCTCTGTTTCCTTCAATTTATCCATAAAAACATAATCCTACACAAGAATCTCATTTTTTTAATCAAAACAAATCAAACCCTAGATGCAAACAGGAGATAAAACAATCTGCTGCTACAGGTATTAAAAATGGGTAAAAATCGGGTATCTAATCCGGATCTCAAATGCGGTTCCGGTTCCGGTTCCATGGTCCGGTTCCGGTTCCGACCATTTTGGAACCGGAACCTACCCGGATAAAATCGGTTCCTTCATTTTTGGAACCGGAACCTACCCGATTACAACCGGTTCCGGTTCCAAACCCGGAAAATCGGTCTGGTTCCAACCGGTTCCGGGTAGAACCGGAACCGGTGCTCACCCCTAGCCTCTTTCCACAGAGGAGCCTCCGTAGAAGACATAACTTTCTCATATCTTTGAGGCTCATTTTCTAACCAGTATGTCATAAAATCGGGTCCAAATGACTTAGACGACGTCTAGGTTCATTTGCCTCAATGTTGATTTGACTATTGGTCAACCTGATCACTGTCCTTGATAGTATCATCTGTTCTTTTGAGAGACTATTTTCTCTGTCTTTCCTTACAAGGAAATGTCTATTCAAAATATCGCGTTCCTTAACTCAATTATCATCTACGGATTGATGTCAGGAATCTCAGACTTGTGTACCAAGAATCGATACGCACTACTGTTGCGAGCATATCCAATGAATATACAATCAACAGTTTTAGGTCCCATTGTAACCTTCTTAGGTTTAGGAACTATTACTTTGGGAATTGGCAAGACACCCTCACATTTTCAGATATTTGTAGGAAGGTACATAACATTTTCACAACTCATATGGTGTCTTGTCCAATCTCCTGTGAGGAAGCTTTTTCAGAACGTAGTTCTTGGAAAGCAAGGCCCCCCCACAAGTTCTGAGGAAAACCAGAACTTGTCAACATGGCGTTCATCATTCCTTCAATGTTCGGTTTTATGCTCAGCAATCCCATTTGTTTAGGAGAATAAGGAGCAGAGGTTTCGTGAATAATTCTGTGCACAGAACAATATTCACCGAATGATGAAACATATTCACCACCTCTATCACTCATGATTCTTTTGATTTCCTTGCCAACTTGATTTGCAACTTCGTTCTGAGTGTATAAAGCTCTCAATAGCTTCAGCTTTTCTCCTCAGCAAATACACTTAACAGAATCTTGTGCTTTCATCTAAAAAAGTGACAAAGTACTTTTTACCGCCCCTTGTTTGTGTTGGGTTTCTAGTTAGTCCCAAGGATCAATTCAAGCAAGAAACGTGTGCGAATAAAACAATGAAGAATGGCAGAATCATACTTACATTGATCGGATTTGGCGATGCAAGGAACAAAAAAATTCTTCAAGCTTGGTTGTGCATTCCATTCCCACGGGTGGTTTCCCTATCACCTTCGTAAGACTCCAGAAGTGTTCTAGCACCTTTGAAATTTTGCCATAAAATTCCCTTTGCTTCTCCTTGTGTTCTCGACATTTGCAGATTTTTTAGAGCAAAAAATGGCCCTTGGCCGAGAGTTGTAGGAGAGGAAAGAGAGAAGAAAAAATGTTATGTTGGTTGTGTGGATTTGTGTATCTAATACATTAATTCAAAAGTCAAACACCAATAATCAAATAAATGGTAAATGGCTTTTAAATCATCCAACCACCACCATCAATCATAGTGACATGTTGTCAATCACTCAAAGTGACTAGACATCACATCAATCAATTGACTAGTGATTTGACGCTTGATGTGACTTGTGGGCCGCACTTGAATTCGAAATGCGAGTGCGCCCGCAAACACACCAGGGCTCAGGTTCGCTAATTCCGAATTAACGAATTTTCCGTTGCGACGTAATTAAATAATTATGCATAGAAAAATTACTATTCACGTCGCTGATGAATTAATTCTAAATTAACTTGTTCGCCCGAATTAAAATCTAATTTTAATTCCGCGTCGAAATACAATTTCGTATAATATATCGAATATATTATTTTATCGATTAATTCCAAATTAACTGTTCTCTCTCTTTTAAATAATATTTTATCCCAGATAAAATATCTACGTAGTTAATCCCAGATTAATTTTCTCTCTCTTATAATTAATCCCAGATTAATAAAGTGCGAGTCATACGTCATCGGTGAATCTTCGGGAAGTGACCCATGAGATCCCCGGATATGTTGGCAGTAAATCGGTCGTCGGACTATCCGAACACGTATGTACCTAGTACTACATTTTTACCGATTTACAAGACATGGTGGGCTTCTAGCAAAGCACTGTGCCTACCCAATTCTCCAGAAATATTCTTACTGGAATATGTGATCTATATCAGGCGTAGTATACGTAGTATTGCGTATTACGATCCAGTATCATATGTGACGTGCAAGACCTGGGGCTGGAATTGTGTCTGCCCCGTACGAAGCACATATCGAATCTCTGGTAACTAGTATCTATAATCGGATAAACATGACCTAGTCATAATATACCAATAGCTGCAGCATATAAGAGCACCAATTTCGTATCCTACGTGAACATCATCTCCACTATGACTGGAGTGATACTTCCATCTCGACATCACACCCACTACACTATGATTCTCAATATACCCAGAAGAGGCGTACACAGAACCGGTTAAAGCCCTGGATGACCAAAACCAAAGTATATTGATTGTCGCAAGTATTAGCGGTGCAAGTCTCAGGTTAAGACCAAATACACCTACCCTGATTCGGACTTCCATAGACACATAGTCATACTACCAATGGAATTCCGAGGGGTCTATCCAGAGCGAAGCTGTTCCCGTACCATCGGTAAAGATAACCTTCTATTACACTTGCATGAGTATCATATACCCAAATATATGAGAACTATGCCGTTATGCTCCCACAAAGCACACAAGTGTAATACTTGTCTTTTACGCATTATCGATGTCCAATCTCGATAATACTCTGACTATGGATATTTAATGATATAAACCTTTGTGGATTGATACTGTCTCATATCATCTCAATCCGGAACTAATCATATGGACCTTTTATCATTTATACATCTAGGTAATCCAATTACAAATGATAAAAGGGCAATTTCCTTTGTCACATAGTTAATTTGTACAACAACACCATGATATGTACAAATAGTGATGCTATAGGTCATAATTGTCCAACAATCTCCTACTTGGCCTATAGCCAATCACTCAAGTGTCCTACACCCGAACTATGTACAATTCGCTCAAATTTCTACTGAGAAAAAGCTTTCGTCAGTGGATTTATGGTGTTTCATCTGATGTGATTTATACAATCATCACATCGCCACGATGTATGATCCAAACGAATCAGATGAATATTTGAAGTATATATCTGGATCGTTGATGATACCATTAATTCTTTAGCCTGTGCTGTAGTCTAGCTCAGCTGCTAACAGAACTACTCCTAATCTGATTAGGATTATTATCGATCTAAAAGGCTTCTATTGCTGCCTCAGCTGCAGCATAATCCACTTTTGTTGTTTATTCGGTAACAGTATCTTGCTTGGAAGATTTCCAGCTCACTGTTTCGTTATTCAAACTATATAGTACCTTTGTTATGATTTATAGTCAATTATATCGGTTAGGAAACTTGCATTAGTGAACCCAGTCACTTAAGTTCTCCTCCTGCATAGATTAAGAAAGCATTCTTAGTTTATCTAAGATACTAAAGGATGTTCTTAACATCAATCCAGTGACTATCACTTGGATTGGCCCGATTGTGACTCCATATGGTTAAAGCATATGAGACACCAGGTCGCGTATTTTTATTTCAATGTATGAGTTCTCGGAGAGTGCCAACAACTTTTAGATCTATCCCAGTAGATCTTTATTCCTAGAATAAAGGTTGTCTCTCCCAAGAATTTTACGGAGAATTTTCACGAAAGCCAAGCTTTCACCGATTTATTATGGGAATATCATTTCCAAGAATTGATATATCATCATTTATTTAGGACATTCATTGTCAGTGTGCTCCCACTAACCTCCTTATATACACAAGAATAATTTTCGTTTTGAATTAATCCATACCATTATGATTACATCAAAACGATAATTCTAAAAACGCAATGTTTGCTTCAATCCATAAATGGATCAAATAACCTGCAAACCTTGCTTGCTTGTTTTGGTGCGATATAACCGTCAGGATGTTATAAACATCCTCCAAAAGGTTTCCATTTAAGGAAAGCGATTTTGACGTTCAGCTGCCATATTTCATAAATGAAACATGCAGATTAGCAAGCATTATCCAAATGGATTTAACCATGGCAACAGGTAAAAGGTTTCGTTGTAATCGACACATTGTTGATAACGATTACCTTTTCCGCTAGAAGCTCAGCTTAGTACGTTGGTATGTTGCCTTCCATGTATGTCTTCCTTGAAGACTTATATAGTACCAATAGGCACAATGTCTTTCGGTACATCAACTAGTATCCAAATTAGTTGGTACACATGGAATCCATTGGGGACTTCATGGCACTTTGCCATAATAAGGAGTCGATTCCTTGTATCACTTCCCATACGTAGTCAGTTCGTATTCCTCAATAAGATTGACATCTTTACGAGGTGAGATCAGAAACCCATACCTCTCAGGTTGTTTTCTGACTCTCTCCGACTTACGCGGGTTCTTGTGTATTCGAAGATTATTGGTATAGTTTCATCTCTGATGAACTATTTGTGTTCTAATAGAAATCGGTGCCTGGAACAGTATTACTCCGATTTTCATCGAGTTTTACTTTCCTCCCACTTACCACTGCATATCGGTATTCCTCTTAGGAAAACCGCATGGTGAGCAACAATTAAATTGTTCTCATGTGAGTTGTATAAGTACTATACTTTGGTTTCCCTAGGATAACCCATAATTTAGGCACTTATCCGATTGGGTTCTAGTTTGGTATCATCCAAACATATGCCCAGCATTCCCAAATCTTCAGGAATGAGAAACTCGGTTTCTTTCTGTTCATATCTAATATGAAGTCTGTCAAACATATTTTATGGAACCTTATTCAAAATAAGTTTTACACTGTTTAATGCGTATCCCTTGAAGGAAATGGTAGCTCAGAGTGACTCATGATAACCTTATCATGTCCAACAAAATTTGGTTTTCAGTTCGGACACATCGTCAAATTGACGTGTTCTGGGAGGAGTCCTCATTGAAAGAATACTATACTCTTTCAAGTATTTGAGAAACTTATTGCTTAAGTATTTTCATCATGGTCCAATCATGGTGTTTAATACTTTAGCCGATCTGTTTGTCTACTTCTTGTCGAAACTCTTTGAATTTATGAAAATTTTCCGATTCGTGTTTCAAAGGAAACACATAACCATAACGCGATGCCACATCCGTAAAGGTCACGAAATATTCATATCCACATCTAGCCTAGCTAGACATGGGCCTACTTACGTCACTATGAAGAAGGCCTAACAGATCAATGACATTTACACTTTTACCAAGTAAAAGGGTGTTTTAGGCACTTTGCCTAATAAACTAGATTCGTAGACATTATTTGAATAGAATCAAATCAGTCCTAGTATCCACTCTTCGAAAGTGTGGATATATGAGTCTTGTTAATTGTGTCCCATACAACAATGCCACTTTTAAGTCTCAACTGATTTACTCAGTTTGAGCTATTTGTTTGTCTATCATACGTTTGAGATTTATTTATATTCAAAATATAAATAATGTTCTTCACATCTCATGTGTTTATCTCAATATCATCTTTATAAAATAAAAACACTTAGTGTTCTAGAATATAAAGGTATATCCGCAACGGATTATACTCTGATGTAGAGATAATGTTTCTAGTCAAAATAGTTACATTTAACAGTTTCCTAATTTAAGTAACACCCGAAGGTTAGTTCCTAAACTTAGGTTTCTACGGTTAAAACAGCGACTTTCGTCCCGTTTCCGACTCGCATAGTGATCTCAACTGAAGTCAGTATCCTGCTTATCAGCAGATTCTGTACACCAGTACATATTTATGTACCACATCCAGTATCTAAAATCCAATTTAATACTAGTTGTGAACATATTTATGACAAACATATTTAAAGTCGGAGCCTTGCCCTCTTTAGTTCCTTCATGGCTGCCTTGTCCATAAGGCAGTCACGCTTTAGTGACCCCGTTTGCCATAGTTAGGCAGATATTTTGGGATATGTCCTTTGTCTTCCCAGAAGATTATAATGATTTTGCTTTTGCCCCTTTTCCACACCCCAGAAGCCTTTGGCCAAGCCTTGCCTTCCGGAATGTCGAAGTAAGATGCGTCTTGCGCTTCTTGCCTGCTGCAAACTCTGGCTTTGTCTCATTGAGTATAGCCATTAACTCTCCAAGAGTTTTCTATTGCAATTTGTACTTCTAAGATCTAAGGATGGATCTATGAAGATCCTTCAATTTTAATATCATACTTAAGGATCTAATCCTCAGTTCTGACTAAGAAATTAAGGAGTCTTTGCGGCAAGCATAATGGATTAAGCACTAAATTTATCATCACATGAATATTCCAAATATCATGTTCTACTATTTACTCAACTCTGGGCTTAGGCTCGAGATGTCACTCTATCAAATAAAGTAATTTCTCGTTTTTAGGACCATCCTGAAGTTTTATTCCCAATTTGAAAATTAAAGTCGTTTAAATACATTTTCACCGAGGATTATATTTTAAACATTAATCTTTCAATTTATCTTGATTGCTATAGTCCAACTATCCAATCAACGATTTTATGTACTATTTATTATAATGATTATTATAGTTTAACTATATAATCAACTATAATTTAATAGGTTAATTCAATTATATTGATTACTATAATCCAATTATAAAATCAACTATTAATTGAAATGATTAATTCAAATCTATTGATTGCTATAATCCAATTATATAATCAACTATAAATGAAATAGTTTGAATACAGTCCAACTGCTTAATTTAAAATAACAATTAAATATTAGTCCAACTAATAATTAATTTATTGACGAAAAATTGAAATGAGCGCGTATGGCAAGTAACTAAACGAATATTGCAAATTTAATACTTGCCTCCCACTATTTTTCGGCGAGCCTCTAATCCTCTGTTGAGTACTCAGGAAATCTTGTTTCCTAGTGGCTAGGATCCCGTTAAATAACACACAATCTTGACTTTGGCCAACAAATTGTATGATAATTAACTAGGTAGATCTCTAAGATCAATTGGATCCCATCCAATTCCTAGATCCAGTAGGTGGACATTCAAGTCTGAAACATATATCTTATAATGCCAATATATCCAATATATTTCTAACCTTTTTCCTCTGAATCAACTAAGCCTTGGCTTTGGCACAACAAACTTAGTGATCCCAGTTAAGCGGAACTCATTGACTATGAAAGCTTCGTAATCAATGTTGATGGATAAGAAATGATCTTGACTTTGGCCAACAAATCACAACTTGGACAAGACACCGATATGGAACAAAGCCTTCATGATTCAAACACATCCGCGACGGAAAAAGGTCTTGACTTTGGCCAACAAACCAGTACCAGTTTGGATCTTGAGTAAGAATCACTCAATGGAAGGAAAAACGTTTAATATGTAGTGAGAGCTTTTCACGTAATTGGCAACCAATTAATTATCTTTGTTAGGTCTCATCATCATACACCTTAAACATGCATTCTAAACACATAATAAGGTGCGTAAAATAAATATAATAATGATATGCGGATGGATATTTAAAACATTGATCCTAGAACAAATCTCTATTTTCCTCTCTCCCGCTAGCACAAGTATTTCTTCTACCCGATTACATAACACTTCTAAAGAAACCTCATTTACATTGAGGGGAATATGTGAGAAGATAAATACACAGAGTCAAGAGGTAATAGGCTGGACACGCATGTCCAATTTAATAAATTTAAATTTATTACAACAATTTCCAAAATTTCTCTCACCCATCTAATATCCATCTGATATGCATTATTCAGACATCGCATCCTTGTATTCACACAAGCATGTATCAATCAATCTAATCCAATTAATTAATCTAAAAATTAATGACCATCCAATGTTCAAACAACGATTTGATTTTGCGCGAGTCCGACTCGTTTTGCCAATAAGTACTCAAAGTACGAATTCTTGATTATATTAACCTACAACATTAAATCCAATTAATTTGCATTTAATACTAATTCTATATTTAATTCCAAATTAAATATTTACACTTTTTAATGTGCCTTTACGACTTAGATTCTAAATCTAATCATTACGGGTCTCAAGCCCGACTAACATCCAATGTAATTTAATTTAAAGTCCAATTGGCTTTTAATTAATTTCTTAAGGCATGGACTTTTGATCAATATGGGTGAAACCCAAATATCAAAGCCCATTTAAGGAATCACCCTTATCTGCCAAGAAACCAATTTAGGCCCATTAGGCCCAATTATTATTAAAGGTCCATTAAGTCATAATTGGACTTTATGGATATGGTTTTGGGCCCAATTGCATCCAACCAATTTCCTAAACCAAACTTGGCCCAACCAAGCCCATTAAGGCCAATTACAACTTTAAAAGCCAAATTCCAAATTTGGCCCAATTAATTAAATTACCAAAATTCCAAATTTCATAAGTTAATTAACTAAAGTGTATGCCATAATTAATTAACCAAATTAACATTTCCAAAATACTAATTCACTCAATTAATTATGTTCATTATCATCAAACATGTCCAACACATTTGAATCAAAAAATCACATCATTTTCATGCTTTTAGCTCACGGTATTGATGGGGTTTTTCTGTCTGATTTCGTTTTCAATCCAATTGAATTACAAATCAACATTTCCCAATTATTTCAAGTCATCCAATGATCAAATGAACAAAAAATACCATGACTTAGGGCAACAATAGCATTCGGCCAAGCCTAAATTTTGGGCAAAAATTGATCCAATCAACTTATCATGAAATTGATCATATACAACTTCAATACATCATCATTCAAGCATACTCAATCAATCAATTTTATCAAATCATGCTCAAATTGATTTTACCCTAATTAAGTTTCATGCTCAAAATGGCTCTAGATACCATTGTTGGGTATCTAGTAGTCCCAAGGATCAATTCAAGCAAGAAACATGTGCGAATACAACAATGAAGAATGGCGGAATCATACTTACATTGATCGGATTTGGCGATGCGAGGAACAACAAAAATTCTTCAAGCTTGGACTCTAGAGGCTCTCGGCTTTCACTGTTTTTTTTGTGTCCATTTTCGGTCCTTTAAGCTCCAAGCTTGGTTGTGCATTCCATTCTCACGGGTGGGTTTCCCTATCACCTTCGTAAGACTCCAGAAGTGTTCTAGCACCTTTGAAATTTTGCCATAAAATTCCCTTTGCTTCTCTTGTGTTCTCGACATTTGCAGATTTTTTAGAGCAAAAATGGCCCTTGGCCGAGAGTTGTAGGAGAGGAAAGAGAGAAGAAAAAGTGTTATGTTGTTGTGTGGATTTGTGTATCTAATACACTAATTCAAAAGTCAAATACCAATAATCAAATAAATGGTAAATGGCTTTTAATTCATCCAACAAAACCATCAATCAATAGTGACATGTTGTCAATAACTCAAAGTGACTAGACATCACATCAATCAATTAACTAGTGATTTGATGCTTGATGTGACTTGTGGGCCGCACTTGAATTAGAAATGCGAGTGCGCCCGCAAATACACCATGGCTCGGGTTTGCTAATTCCGAATTAACAAATTTTTCGTTGCGACGTAATTAAATAATTATGCCTAGCAAAATTACTATTCATATCGCTGACGAATTAATTCTTAATTAACTCGTTCGCCCGAATTAAAATCTAATTTAATTCCGCGTTGAAATCCAATTTCGTATAATATATCGAATATATTATTTTATTGATTAATTTCAAATTAACCGTTCTCTCTCTTTAAATAATATGTTATCCCAGATAAAATATCTACGTAATTAATCCCAGATTAATTTTCTATCTCTTATAATTAATCCTAGATTAATAAAGTGTGAGTCATACGTCATCGGTGAATCTTCGGGAAGCGACCCATGAGATCCCCAGATATGTTGGCAGTAAATCCGGTCGTCGGACTATCCGAACACGTATGTACCTAGTACTATGTTTTTACCGATTTACAAGACATGGTTGGCTTCTAGCAAAGCACTGTGCCTACCCAATCTCCAGAAATATTCTTACTGGAATATGTGATCTTTATCAGGCGTAATATACGTAGTATTGCGTATTACGATCCAGTATCGGATGTCACGTGCAAGACCTGGGGGGGTGTAATTGTGTCTTCCCCGTACGAAGCACATATCGGATCTCTGGTAACTAGTCTCTATAATCGGATAAACATGACCTAGTCATAATATCCCGATAGCTGCAGCATATAAGAGTACCAGTTCTGTATCCTACGTGAACATCATCTCCACTATGACTAGAGTGATACTTCCATCTCGACATCACACCCAATACACTACGATTCTCAATATACCCAGAAGAGGCGTACACAGAACCAGTTAAAGCCCTGGACGACCAAAACCAAAGTATATTAATTGTCTCAAGTATTAGCGGTGCAAGTCTTAGGTTAAGACCAAATACACCTACCCTGATTCGGACTTCCATTTACACATAGTCATACTACCAATGGAATTCCGAGGGGTCTATCCAGAGCGAAGCTGTTCCCGTACCATCGGTAAACACAATCTCCTATTACACTTGCATGAGTATCCTATACCCAAATATATGATAACTATGTCGTTATGCTCCTACAATGCGCACACGTGTAATACTAGTCTTTTACGCATTATCGATGTCCAATCTCGATAATACTCTGACTATGGATATTTAATGATTAAACCTTCGTGGATTGATACTGTCTCATATCATCTCAATCCGGAACTAATCATATGGACCTTTTATCATTTATACATCTAGGTAATCCAATTACAAATGATAAAAGGGCAATTTCCTTTGTCCCATAGTTAATTTGTACAACAACACCATGATCTATACAAATAGTGATGCTATGGGTAATAATTGTCCCAGTTTGCACAATATTCATGTTACACACATCAATGTGTACAAGTTCCAAGGGTTCAGAACTTCGTTCTATGATGTTCTATGTATTTTTGCTTCAACACATGCATCACACTTATGTTGGCTATCAATGCAATTTTAGGTATAAGGTCCATGTTAATTAATGTACGTATTGTATCATAATTAACATGTCCTAACCTCTCATGCCAAACATTTTGTGACTCAATAATATAAGCAGAAGTTTCAGCTTTATTAATAGCATAATTGACAGTCATTGGAAAGGCCCTCACCGAGGTATCCTTTTCCTACACAGACATCATTCTTGGTCAATATAATCTTGTCAGAAACAAATACAAGCCCAAGACCGAGTTCTTCTGAATATCTGGAACATACAAACATTCTTATATGTAAGCTCCGTTCCAGATATCATTTTCAAAACCACTGTGCCTTGTCTAACCATTCTAGAGGTAGACGAGTTTCCCATTTTCAGATGATCTCCGCCATCGACCTTCTGATACGAGGAAAACATCTTGCTATCTGTACAGATATGACGAGTAGCCCCAGTGTCTACCCACCATTTTCTCGGATTCCCAACCAAGTCGGCTTCAGTTACCACTGCTGAGAGGTTCATTTCTGAAATCTCATCAGTTAACTGCTTATCTTCAGCGACATAGGCTCATTTTTCTTGCCCTTGTCCTGAGACTTCTTGTTTCTGCAGTCCTTTGTCATATGACCGCTCTTTTCACAGTTGTAGCACTTCCCCTTGAACTTCTTGTTTGTTTGGGAAGAATGAGCTCCACTGTTTCTCTTCTTGCTACCCTTTACACCCTCAATGATGTTGGCCTTAGACTCCATAGTCTTGTAGTTGGCCTTCTCAGACATCATGTTGTCCTGTTCGATTCTCAATCGAACTCCAAGATCTTCAAGGCTCATCTGCTTCTTTTTGTGTTTCAGATAGCTCCTGAAGTCCTTCCATGATGAAGGCAACTTTTCAATTATGGTGGAAACTTGAAACGTCTCACAGAGTTTCATTCCTTCATCCAGTATTTCATGAATGATCAACTGCAGTTCACCCAACTGAGACATTATTCTACCCACGACAAATTTCTTTTGTTCGGCATCATCGGTTTTGTATTTCTTCTCTAGAGATTCCCAGAGAATCTTCGCAGAAGACATGTCTTAGTACACAATGTACATGGTATTGTCAAGACCACCCATAACAACAAACGACCATGTCTCTTCTTCGCAGAAGACATGTCTTGCATAGGAAGTCGCCAAACGACCATGTCTCTTCTCGCAGTTCCTTGGCTGCCTCTGATTCACCCTCCACATGACCCGGAGGATCTTTGAGGTACTTTACCCAACTGCAGAGTTTTCAGGTAGAACAACATTTTGCTCTGCCACTGTTTGAATTTTTCCCCACCAAAATTCTTCGGTTTTTTCTCCATGAGAGATCGGTAATGTGATGTTTCCGCTAACCATATGTAACTGGAAACAAATAGGGTTCAATAAGTCTACGAAAGACAAATTATACAATGACCAACAAATGATCTTGTCTCAAGTGATATACCAAATATCCACTTGTTGTTCTATTGGATAGTAGTACCAATAAACACAAGTCATTGAATTTCCAACCAAGATTTCTTATGAAAAGTAAATAAAGGAATATTCCTAGATGAAGAGGGGGGTCCAGAGTAACCATTTAAGTCCCTGACCACTTAGGCTCTTATCGCCTTTTTAACAGGATATCTTTAACTACTTTCTCAATAGAACCTCTTAGCAATTCAAACTCAGTATTTCACTTTTTCAATGTCACAAAACAATAAACAAGATTGGATGGAATTACTTGTGTAAAATTACTCTTTAAATTCTCAACCAAGTATGCAACACACAAATAAGTTTCAGCTTTATCACTAAGTGTATGTTTGTGATAATTGAACACCCTAATAATAACTTAAATCTATACTACCAAGATTTAAAGTGTTTCAATATGATTTACTAAGTTAATATTAAATTAATCTAAGTTTTTGCAGTTTATAAAAATTTCAGGACAGATTCGTTAGTGTCACGTTCGTATCTACGTTCGAACGAGACTGTCCAGTGTGTGTACAATCGTGTTGCGTTCGAGAACGCGTTCGAACGAAGTGTTCCAGAGAGTTCACGTTCGTGTAGCGTTCGAGAACGCGTTCGAATGGAATAATTCCAGAGAGTTCACATTCGTATAGCGTCCGAGAACGCGTTCGAACGGAATGATTCCAGAGAGTTTGCGTTCGAGTTGCGTTTAGGACGAGTTCGAACATTCTTAGGCAAAAGGCTTGCGTCGAGTTGCGTTTGAATACGCGTTCGAACGTTCTTACGAATTTTAAGATTTTTACCTTCGCGTTCGTCGGGCGTTCGAACGCCCTACGGGTTTTCATGCAGAGTCTGTATTTTTTTCCAGAAAATTTTCTTAACTAAGCATGCGATTTATTATTTAACAACACTAGTTGATAAGTTCTTAAGATTGTATTACATATAGTGTCTTTAAACAAGAAATCAACATGCAAAACAAACAAATCGAGCCAGAAAATTTGATCTAACATGTATAAACCCTAGAAAACCTTAAAACTTGAGAATAAGAAAAACCTTGATACAAAGTTGAAAACAGTAGTCCGGATCAAGATTAATATCTGTCCTTAAGAACTTATTAGCCTCGTCTCGGTGCTCTACGGATTTGTGGCTAACGTTCTCCCAGGATAACCCGAATTCCTCTTGTTCAAGGGGCACACCTTAACAAGATCTTGAACTTGGAATATGGTGGAATACTCTCTGACTCAAGAAAGCAATTCAGACTCTCACTTGTAGGATGAAATTCGGATTTCATTTATATCTCTTTAAAGGAACATAATGGCTTCCTTTTATAAGCATGGAAGGGTGCCTCAAGGACACCCTTTGGGTTAGAGTGCAACCCTCCAAAGGGTTGCACCGCTCCTATGTATCCCTTGAGCATATGACCATGTTACACACAAATTGAGGACATGTCCCTAAGGGGTACCATCCAAAGGACATGTCCCTCCTCCATCCAACACAAAATATTTGAATATTTGAAGAATTTACAATATTTTCTAACTAACCTTAATCCCCAAACGTGAACTTTGTGGTGAAGCTCATGCTTAGGGGTGCCAAATTTATTAGGACCCAGCCCGGATCCATATGGACCCGGAAGACTCGGGTCCATAATTAAAATATCAGGACCTGGGTCTAATAAATTAGGATATGGGCGAATTCGGATCCAGACTCAGGATCGCACGGGTCCGGTTAGGATAAACCCGGGTTCGGGAAAAAAAATAAATATAATAAATTTAAATATAATAATAAAATAATATAAAATGATATGCATATATAAATAAAAATATAATTTAATTTAATTAGAAAATATAAAAGAATTGAAATAAAACTAATAAAATTGACAAAATACAAATATAAAATAATATAATATAATTAAAAATTAAAAAAAATTAAAAAATAAAATAAAAAACAGGTATTCAGATCTGGACCGGGTATACCAAGGTCCGAACTGGTAGTTTGGATCTGGATCCGCATATATTTACCGGGGTCTGGTTCCGGACCCGAGACAATGAAAATATGTTCGGATTCGGAATCCGGGTCCGGCCGGACCCAAACCCGGATTTGAACACCCCTGAATGATGTGGTGAAATCTGCACTCTCTTTTTTAGCTACCATACTTGAAAACTAGAGTTGGATTGGAGATCAAAATTTTTTATTTATTTTTTGTTACCATATAAATTTTGCGCATATTTATTCAACTCACTGCTATCGCAGTTATTATTGAAAAAACATGTAGCGGAAAAGTGAGAGCTAATATGATTTCCACTTAATCGTCCTCGCTAAAATTCTGCTATTGCAGAGCAAGTACTTTGGTTTTATTTACTGCATTGAGTTTATAGCTATTGAGGGAAGGAACAAGTACTGGAAAACTTATTTTAACACAATAGGATTGCCTGCAAAACCTGTTTTGGATTGCTATAATAGTGGAAATGGAGCAAAGGTAAGCTTCATCGTCACAGTGGTTACAAATAATAACTCTAGAGATTCTTATAGAGTTTTTGATGTCTAATTTGGTGTTCTTTTAATTGATCTGATGTGGCAAGCAGCTTGCACTATAATATGGATATGAAACTGCTCATCTCATAGCACCTCATACAATTGTACCATGAGTGGTGGTAAATAAGCAAGCAATCTAGTATTGAATATGAATGCATGTGTTAGATAAAAAAAAAAAATTTATTCTTAATTTTGTGATGATGAAAAGAGGGTACCTGGAACCAAATCAGAACTAATAAATAGGTTATCTTATTTAATATGATAGATTATGATTCCCAAAAGTTAGGAATCGAATTTTTAGGGTAGGTTCTCGTTCTATCTAAACAGTATATGTTAGGGTTGATGCTCGGAGTGCCAATCTGGATCGTATTTATGTCCGATTCATGAATACGAACAATGTCTTTTTCCATAATATTACTTATTTAATGGTAGAACCTCTTGTCCTTTATATACATATTCGATCTAATTACGATTAGATATCTAATTATGATTCGATTGAAACTAAATCTGATTTAGTGATACGTGTTTGCGACATAGTCGCATAATGGATTTTGATGATGCAACTAGAGTGAAGTCTTCGACGCACAAAAGTGAGACAATACAAAAAGATGTCGAAGCACAATGATAGTGAAGAGCGAAGAATGTGAAGATTTGCACACATCGAAGATTTTATGTGAAGTCTTAGCTTAGGGCTCTAGTTGTAATGTGATTTGAGTATTCAAGTGTCTAAACTCATAGGAAACATGCACATTCACTTAGATGCATTAGGTTCATGTACAAAATGCATTAAAACCTTCATACTTGCATTTTTGGTACAGAGACCAGCATACCAGTCCCTTACCGGTGTTCATACTGTTGGGTTTACTCTAAGTCCCGAGGATCGAATCAAGCATAGAAACATACATGTGAATACACGAGGAAGTTGCAGAATACTTACATTGAGCGGTTGAGCGATGCGACGAACACAAAAACTTCAAGTCGTCCTCCAAGGTGCATTCGGCAGTGCACTGTTTTGGGCTCTCCAATTTTCAGCCATGGATGGTCCACCAAGCTCCAAGCTTTGTGTTAAATTCCATGCTCACATGTGCGGTTCCCTATCACCTTCGCAAGACCCCGAATGTGTGCTAGCACTTGGTAATTTTTGCCACAAAAATCACCATTGCACTCCTCTTCATTCTCGGCAGAAACCAGTGAAATAAGAAGAAATATGGCCCTAGGCCGTGTGAGAGGAAGAGAGAAATTGAGAGAATGAGTTAGTTTTTGATTTTCCAAAAATCAATTAATGATATACCAAAAATTTACTTTCAGAAGTCAACAAATTTGGAGGCAAAAATGCATTAAATGCATTCAACAACCCACATCAACTATTCACATCAAAAGTGATTAGACATCACTTCACTCAAAGTGATGTGACTTCCATCACTTGATTGACTAGCGATTTGACGCTTGATGTGACTTGCGGGCCGCACTTGAATTCGAAATGCGAGTGCGTCCGCAAACACTCTCGGGCTCGGGTTCGCTAATTCCAAATTAACGAATTTTCCGTTGCGACGTAATTAAATAATTATGCCTAGCAAAATCACTATTCACGTCGCTAACGAATTAATTCTAAATTAACTCGTTTGCCCGAATTAAATTCTAAATTTAATTCCGCGTCGAAATCCAATTTCGTTTAATATATCGAATATATTAATTTATCGATTAATTCCAAATTAATCGTTTTCTCTCTTAAATAATATTTTACCCCAGATAAAATATATCCGTAATTAATCCCAGATTAATAAAGTGCGAGTCATACGTCATCGGTGAATCTTCGGGAAGCGACCCATGAGATCCCCAGATATGTTGGCAGTAAATCCGGTCGTCGGACTATCCGAACACGTAAGTACCTAGTACTACGTTTGTATCGATTTACAAGACAATGTTGGCTTCTAGCAAAGCGCCATGCCTACCCAATTCTCCAGAAATATCCTTACAGTAATATGTGATCTATATCAAGCGTAGTATATATAATATTGAGTATTTCGATCCAGTATCGGATGTCACGTGCAAGGCCTGGGGCTGGAATTGTGTCTGCCTCGTACGAAGCACATATCGGATCTCTGGTAACTTTTCTCTATAATCAGATAAACATGACCTAGTCATTTTATCCCGATGACTGTAGTACATAAGAGAACCAGTTCCTTATCCTACGTGACCATCATCTCCACTATGACTGGAGTGATACTCCCGTCTTGACATCACACCCAACACACTACGATTCTCAATATACCCAGCAGAGGCGTACACATAACCTGTTAAAGCCCTGGACGACCTAAAACCAAAGTATATTGATTGTCGGAAGTATTAGCGGTGCAAGTCTCAGGTTAAGACCAAATACACCTACCCTGATTTCGGACTTCCATAGACACATAGTCATACTACCAATGGAATTCCGAGGGGTCTATCCAGAGCGAAGCTGTTTCCCGTACCATCGGTAAAACACAACCTCCTACTACACTTGCATGAGTATCATATACCCTAATATATGAGAACTATGTCGTTATGCTCCCACAACGCGCACAAGTGTAATACTAGTCTTTTCCGCATTATCGATGTCCAATCTCGATAATACTCTGACTAGGGATATTTAATGATTAAACCTTCGTGGATTGATACTGTCTCATATCATCTCAATCCAGGAACTAATCATAAGGACCTCCTATCATTTATACATCTTGGTAATCTAATTACAAATGATAAGAGAGCAATTTCCTTTGTCACATAGTTAATTTGTACAACAACACCATGATCTGTACAAATAGTGACGCTATGGGTCATAACTGTCCAACAAGTCACTCTGAGCTACCATTTCCTTCAACGGATACACATAAACAGTGCAGAACTTATTTAGAATAAGGTTCCATAAAATCTGTTAGATAGACTTCATATTAGATATGAACATGAAAGAAACTGAGTTTTCAAATTCCTGAAGATTTGGGTATGCTAGGCATATGTTTGGATGATACCAAACTAGAACCTAAATCGGATAAGTGCCAAGTTGTAGGTTATCATAGGGATACCAAAGTATAATACTTATACAACTCACAAGAGAACAATGTAATTGTTGCTCTCCATGTGGTTTTCCTAAGAGGAATACCTATATGCAGTGGTAAGTGGGAGGAAAGTAAAACTTGATGAAAATCGGAGTAATACTATTCCAGGCACCGATTCCTAATGGAACACATATAGTTCATCAATGATGAAACTATATCAGTAATCTTTGAATACACAAGAACCGCGTAAGTCGGAGAGAGTCAGAAAACAACATGGGGTATGGGTTTCTGATCTCACCTCATAAAGATGTCAATCTTTTGAGGAAGACAAACTGACTACGTATGAGGAAGTGATACAAGGTATCAACTCCCTATTATGGCAAAGTGCCATGATATCCGAAATGGATTCCATGTATATCAACTATGTTTGGATACTAGTTGATGTATAGAAAGGCATTGTGCCTATCAGTACTAATTAAGTCTTCAAGGAAGACATACATGGAAAGAAACATACCAACGTACTAAGCTAGGCTTGTAGCGAAAAGGTATCGTTATCAACATTGTGTCGATTACGAGGAAACCTTTTACCTGTTTCCACGGTAAATCAATTTGGATAATGCTTGCTAAATGCCAAAACCGCTTTCCTTAAACGGAAACCTTTTGGAGGATGTTTACAACATCCTGACGGTTTTGTCATACTAAAACGAGCAAACAAGGTTTGCAAGATAATTCGATCCATGGATGGATTGAAGCAAGCATAGCGTTCTTGGAATTATCATTTTTATGTAATCATAATGGTATATGATTTAATTCAAAACGAAAATGATTCTTGTGTATATAAGAAGGTTAGTGGGAGCGCACTGACAGTGAATGTCCTGTATAAATAATGATAATATGTCATTTCTTGGAAATGATATTCCCATAATACAATCGGTGAAAGCTTGGCTTTCGAGAAAATTCTCCGTAGAATTCTTGGGAGAAACAACCTTTATTCTAGGAATAAAGATCTACTAGGATAGATTTAAAGTTGTTAGTACTCTCCGAGAAATCGTACATTGAAAAATGTACACGATTTGGTATCTCATACGCTTTGAGCATATGGAGTCACAATCGGGCCAATCCAGGTGATAGTCACTTGATTGATGTTAAGAACATCATTGAGTATCTTAGAGGAACTAAGGATGCTATCTTAAACTATGGAGAAAGAGAACTTGAAGTGACTGGGATCACTATTGCAAGTTTCCTAACCGATAAAAACGACTATAAGTCGCAAAACGGTACTATACAGTTTGAATAATGGAACAGTAAGCTGGAAATCTTCCAAGCAAGATACTGTTACCGAATAAACAACAAAAGTGGGTTATTGCTGAATCTGAGGCAGCAATAGAAGCCTTCTGGATTGATAATAAATCTAATTAGATTAGATATAGTTCTGTTAGCAGCTGAGCTAGGCTACAGGGCAAGCTAAAGAATTAATGGTCTCATCAACGATCCAGATAAATACTTCGACTATTCATTTGATTCGTTCGGATCATACATCGTGGCGATGTGATGATCGTATAAATCGCATAAGATAATAACCATGTAAATCCGCTGATGAAAGTCTTTTCTCAGTAATTTGAGCGAACCGTACATAGTTCGGGTGTAGGACACTTGAGTGACTGGCTATAGGCCAAGTGGCAGATTGTTGGACAGTTATGACCCATAACATCACTATTTGTACAGATCATGGTGTTGTTGTACAAATTAATTATGTGACAAAGGAAATTGCTCTCTTATCATTTGTAATTAGATTACCAAGATGTATAAATGATAGGAGGTCCTTATGATTAGTTCATGGATTGAGATTATATGAGACAGTATCAATCTATGAAGGTTTAATCATTAAATATCCCTAGTCAGAGTATTATCGAGATTGGACATCGATAATGCGGAAAAGACTAGTATTACACTTGTGCGCGTTGTGGGAGCATAACGACATAGTTATCATATATTTGGGTATAGGATACTCATGCAAGCGTAGTAGGAGGTTGTGTTTTACCGATGGTACATGAAACAACTTCGCTCTGGATAGACCCCTCGGAATTCCATTGGTAGTATGACTATGTGTCTATGGAAGTCCGAAATCACAGTAGGTGTATTTGGTCTTAACCTGAGACTTGCACCACTAATACTTGCGACAATCAATAAACTTTAGTTTTAGGTCGTCCAGGGTGATTCTTTTAAATGGGCTTTAGTCTTTGGGTTTGACCCAAGTTGACCAAAAGTATTAAACCGTCACGGTTAGACCATGATAAAAATACTTAAGAAATAATTTTCTCGTATACTTGAAAGAGTATAATATTCTTTCAAACATTTCCAAAACATCAATTAACCTAATTAATTATGCTCATTAACATCAAAACATGTCCAACACATACCGCTGAGATGCTGAGTTTTGCATGCTCACTGAAACCGGCACGGACCTTACCGGTCACTAAATCGGTGGACCTGAGGAATGCACACTTACTAGAACTGACACACACCAAACCAGGTTCCATACCGGTCATATACCGGTGAGCCTAACGGGTAGTTCCTTTACTGGAACCGACATGACCTAAACCGATCATCATACCGGTGACCATACAGGTCTAGCTCTTCATTATACACACATATCAGAACCGACAAGGACCAAATCGGTCACCATACTGGTTAACATACCGGTGTCCATACCGGTCTAACGGCTAGTTCTTCAAACATTAATAAATCTGTTGGAGACTGGCATACCGGTGTCAGAGACCGGCATACCGGTCTCAGAAAGAGCTGTTGGGGCTTGCTTCACATTTTACTATAAATTGAAGCCCCAATTCATTTTTGTCTTACATGAGATATAACACACAACCTTCATATCTTCTCATAGAGCAAAAACAAGAGTGTTTATAAACCTTCTTAATCATATACACTCATACATCAAGCTCACACACACTACACTTTCATATACATTTGTAATGAGCTTAGATCACTTGGGTAACCAACTCACACAATCTTCTTTATCATTGTGAGTGCCCAAGTGTGTTTTACAACTTCTTTATACAAAACACTTGCGGTTTGTGAAATCCCATTATTTGGGTAATTGTAAAGGTTTTCATGTGAGCCTACGTAGAAAAATCAAAGTGTAAAGGTTCAGAGTTCACCTTGTGTAAAACTATTGGTTGCGAGTGAGCCACATAAACTCATTATTAGTGAAAAGCTTCAAGCGCTGCTTGAGGGAGTGGACGTAGGCATTGTTGACCGAACCACTATAAATCACGGTGTTATTTTCTCTATCCCTTAAATATTTACTTATTGCAAGTTTGATTTATTTATATTCTTAGTACTTAGAAACTTGCATATAGGTGATATATCGAAATAGATAAAATCAACTTAATGTTTAATTGGGAAAATAGCTTAAAATTGGCAAATATTTTTATTTCCGCGTTATTTAGCCGTATCCCAATTCACCACTCTATTGGGTATAGAGTTTGGTTGTTGCATTGCTTGTAGGCAATTTCAGTTGGTATCAGAGTGAGGTATTCTCAACAAAAGACTTAACCGTCCGAGAATAGATCATGACATCTACAAGCAACTCATCAATTCTTGCCGAAGGATTTTCCACAACTAGACCTCCATTTTACACCGGAATCGATTACAACTATTGGAAAATGAGGATGTTGAACTACCTTCTTGTCGTTGATCCGCCATCTTATTTGGTAATTACACGGGGTGCAAAAGGGCCAACGAAGAAGGATAACAATGGCGTTGAGATTCCAAAGCCGACTTTAGAATGAGATAATGAGGATTTAAGACAAGCCTCACAAAATGCTAAGGCACTCAACCAATGCCTTTGCGCTATTGATCAAATTCAAATAAACAAGCTTCCGTAGTGTGAAAACGCATATGATTTGTAGAAGTCTTTGGAAATGGTCAACGAGGGCACAAGCCAAGTGAATGAATCAAAGATCAACCAGTTCATGTGTGAATTAGACAATTTCAAAATGGAATTCGGAGAAGAAATTGATCACATAATTTCGAGATTCACAATCATCATCAATCATTTGGGAGCCTTGCCAAAAATCATTGGGCCAACGAATCAAGTGAAGAAAATCCTTAGATCACTTTCTAAGGAATATAGAAGCTACACTTCCTCCATTAGAGAAGCAAACGACATGAACACATTAAAGTTAGATGATTTGGTCTGAAAATTACTTGAGTATGAATTGGAGATCAAAATGGATCAAAAGGAGGAAGATGGGAAGAGAACAATGAAGAATCTTACCTTGAAAGCAAAAAAAAAAGATGATTCAAGCTCAAGTGAAGAGGATAGTGATGATGAGTTTTCAATAATAACCAATAAAGTCAAGAAGCTCCTCAAATCCGCAAAGCTTAAAGGAAAATCAAAGACGGATGAAAAGAAAGAAGAAAAATGGCCACGGGAGAATAATAAAATTGTTTGCTATGAATGTAACAAATCGGGTAATATAGCTACCGATTGCCCATTGAAGAAAATGAAAGGAAAATCAAAGAAAAAGGCATTGAAAGCTACTTTAACTTGGAGCGATAGCAACTCCAGCTCATCCGAGGAGGAAGAGGTCCAAGAAAGAACAAATCTAGCACTCATTGCTATCGAGGATGATGATTTCTTCTTTGAAAGTAAAAAAGAAGAAGAGGTACACAACTCTCAAGATTATAATAATTTACTTAATGTTTTTAATGGCTTAAATGTGTTGTGTGATGTGCTTAAAAAGAAATTAAAATTGGTTAAAAATGAGCATTTATCACTTAAAAATGATCATGCATCATGTATGGATAAATTTCATGTTTTAGATAATGAGATTATATGCTTAAAGGGTAAACATGAAAAAGAAATATCATGCTTAAATGATGAAAATGCATGTTTAAAGGTTAAAAACCTAGAACTTGAAAATGTCATATCTAACATGTCATTTAGATCAAAAACATGTGAATGTGAATCTATTATGAATGAAAATGTTTTATTAAACAAAAAGGTTATAGATTTACAAAACATTGTTAATGTGGATGCTGGATTTCGCCCGAGGTCCACAATCGAGAATTTATAGGTTGGGGGCACTAACGATCCTGCAAAACAAAGGTAGTGTGAGCGAGAAGTACTGCCCACCGGTGTGGTGGGTACAGAGGACACTCCGACGCCCAAGTCAGTAGTATGAAATATGTTGTAAATAAGTAAAATGTGAAAGCTAGGTTTATTATTTCCTTGACCTTCTTCGGGTGGCCGTGAGGGCGGTGGCTGGTGTTTAGGGTGTCAGAAGCTTAGAAAGCTCAAGTATGAGAGCTAAGACTTGAATGAGAATGTTTTGAGTTGCGTTGCCATTTATAGGTGAAGAGAAGTAATTTTAGGAGCTGGTATAAGTCCCACAACATGCCCAAGCACTTGATAAAAAGCTGAGCATGTGAAAATATGCCTTGTGTTAGGCAAAGTGGGAGAGGAGTGGTTGATATAATAAAATGAGTTATCTTTAAGCTTCTGGCTGGGTTTCTACTTCTGGGCTTTGTTTGTTGTGGGTTCGAAGTGAAAAGATGATTTTCCCTTGGCCCATACAGTTTGTCTCATACTCTCTAAGTCAATAAGTCATTGACTTGGAGAGTATTTCAATACATGTCGTATGAAACAATGTAAGAGTACCTGTCAAGAATGCATCATTTTAAGCATTATCCTATGTCGTTTGGATTAATGGATGGTTCCGTAAAGCCTTTTATACGTTTGGATAGAAGAGCTGTGTAATTTTTTAGTGTTTCTTCTGTTAAAATACAGTCCACGTTTATGAACTATATTTGATTTTAGCCATGGGGAATGTCCCCAGTCGACTGAACCTGATGAAGGTTCAGGGTATACTTCAAACGACATGAATCGTTTGGATGTTGAATAACCCAAGTCTTCAACTTGACTTGACATGAGTCTATGGGGATGTCCCCGGTCGACTGAACTAGATGAAGGTTCATGATTATCCCCATACACCGGATCAAATGACCATGGGAGTCTTCAATGTCGTCTGAACCAGATGAAGGCCAGATCTTCTACTTGACTCTACATGAGTCATGGGGAATGTTCCCAGTCGACTGAACCATATGAAGGTCAGGATAATCCCCATACTACGGGTCAAAAGACTTGGGGAGTTTTCAATGTCGTCTGATCTAGATGAAGGTCAGGTCTTCTACTTGACCCTTCATGAGTCATGGGGAATGTCCCCAGTCGACTGAACCAGATGAAGGTCAGGATAATCCCCATACTACGGGTCAAAGACCTAGGGAGTTTTCAATGTCGTCTGATCCAGATGAAGGTCATGTATTCTACTTGACCCTTCATGAGTCATGGGGAATGTTCCCAATCGACTGAATTAGATGAAGGTCAGGATTATCCCCATACTACGGGTCAAAAGACCTGGGGAGTTTTCAATGACGTCTGAACCAGATGAAGGCCATGTCTTTAACTTGACTCCACATGAGCCAAGGGGAAAGTTCCCAGTCGACTGAAAAAGATGAAGGTCAGGATGAAAGCGTGTAGTGTCGACTGGGATGATCAATAAGTCCCAAGCTACAGGCATGTAGAGTCGATTGGGATCCATGTTATGCCCCAAACTACAAGTTGAGATGTTAACAAGGTCACTTTTAATTAGTCCTAAGTCAATGACGTATTGTTTCGACTGGATTTTTCTTTAAGCCCCAAGCTACACACATGTAGATGTCGAATGGGATGCACATCATGTCCCCAAGTCGTACATGTGTCTAGGATCCACAACAAGTCCCAAGCTACACACATGTAGATTTTGACCGAGACATCCATAACAATTATCATGCTATCTATAGTAATGTTGACTGGGATACCCATTACAAGTCCCAAAAATTATAATGTCAACTATGACATCTATTACAAGTCCCAAGCCACATTGATGTCGACTAGGACATCCATAAAAATTATCAAGCTATATATAGTAAATTCGATTGAGACACTCATAACGAGTCCCAAAAATTATAATGTCGACTAGGACATCTATTACAAGTCCCAAGCCACGTATTGATGTCGACTAGGACATCTATAACAATTATCAAGCTACACATTGTAATATCGACTGGGACGTCTTTAATTAGTGCCAAACGACACACACTAATGTCGAATGAGACATCCCTAACAAGTCACATGCCATACTAATGTCTACTGGGACATATTTAAAAGTGTAAGTCATACATGGTAATGTCGACTAGGATGTACACGCCAAGTTCCTATATAGTGTCGAGGGGAATGTCCTCACAGTAATACTCCATACATGTATAATCAACTAGAATATCCTCTGCATACCGAGTTTTCATCTATGTATGTCGACTAAAATATTTCTACAAGGATTTTCTTACGAGTGTCGACTGGAAAATACCCACAAAGATTCTCGTTCATGCATGTCGACTGAAATATCATGCAAACACTTCATACATAGATGTCGACTAAAAT
Source organism: Zanthoxylum bungeanum (assembly GCA_019454045.1). Lineage (NCBI taxonomy): Eukaryota > Viridiplantae > Streptophyta > Magnoliopsida > Sapindales > Rutaceae > Zanthoxylum > Zanthoxylum bungeanum. Next base: position 45,858 of record SKCR01040027.1, read on the forward strand.
ATTCGCATAAAGCTCCATACATGTATGTCGACTGAAATGTTCCTGCAAACACTTTGTATGTACATGCCGACTGAAATACTACGTCCTCTTACATGTTGTGTCTACTGAGACATCCATGTCAAGGCTTCACTCTTGTATGGAAGTGATTTCATTAAAGGGATGAGCTTCCTCCGGAATATGTTAATTGACAGATGTCATCTTATTGTTTCTTTCAGTTGACTTCATTGTATACTACTTTTGGTAGATTAGAGGGAAAATAGGCCTAAGGATGTCTTGAGCCCAACTTCATTTATTAAAACCCTAATGGGAATTTCGAGATGCTTTTTGGATGGAATTTGAAGTGCCAAAATGGAGTGTATAAGAATGAGTTTTGAGGGTAATTTTGTCTTACACAAAAATTCCTTTCGGTTGGCAAGTTTAGGAAAGCTCTCCTGATATTCAAGGTACCATTCATATCCTTCTTCATATTCTTCAATATCTTCAATTATTCATAGTGTAGATTCGAACAGTTCTTAGTCTAATAGGTTATTTGATCTTGAAAGATATAGTGAAACTTTTGGATTTTGTTTGAGGTTGGGAATGATTTTGATCTTCTAAGGAGTAGAAATTTTAGGAAATTGGTGTTTGTAACTTCGTCGCTTGGAATAATGTTGAGTGAGGAATCACTGGGTAGTTTAGATGCGCAAATTGATAAGTATATTGAACTATCTTCGAATGATTTGGGTAATGAAGAGACTTCTAGGGATTGGTCATATGAGGACTTTATGGAGGTTGGACTCGTAACAATAGCTGAACCACCGTTAGGAGTACCCACCGATGTGACACCTCTTAGGTCATTGCCTGCCTTTGGAGAGTCGAGTGGGATTCCAAGCATGAGTGAACCAACAAATATCCTAACTAGGAACCCGGCTAGTCGAGTGACCGAAAAATCAATGAGAGAAATGAGATTAAAGTATAGGTTTCCTCGGTCAATAAAAGTGAGGCTAGCATCATCGACTGAAATGATAGATTACAAAATACCTGGGTGGATTGGGTTTTATGAACGCCCATTCATAGATGGATTTAGATTCCTTATTCCAAAGTTAGTATGGGAAGTGTTGAATCATTACCAGTTGGCTCCTTCTCAGTTAATGCCAAATACTTGGAGGATCTTACTATCGATTGAGTGTATGGCTTTTGAGTTGGGGATTGAATTTGGGGTAAAAGACTTATGGTATACGTACTATATGAATGAGCACTTAAGAGAGAAAGGGAGGTATCATTTGTATCTTCGCCGGTAGAGGGAACATTTGGTTTTGGGGCTCACAACAAATGACAGGGGGGATTGGCAGCAATGTTATTTTTTCGTGAGAGGGAGAGTGTATTTGGGTCGAATGGGAGTGGTATTATTCCTGAACATTGGAATTTGTCGAGTGAGTGTTTTCAACTCTACCTTCGTACTCTTATATTTATTACTTGTATGACTGAGATTTCCCTATTTTATTTTTCTAGGTCTTCAATTGAACAGAAGCTTTGATACTACCAGTCGAGTCGTATCAAACACAAAGTTTATTCTTAATCTGCCCGACTCAAAAAGGAATTGGAGAACTACTTTAGAAGAAATGAGACTGAGATTAACCCCGCTGTGGAAGGAAGTCTTTGATTCAGAAGGTACCCCTTTGGCTTTCTGTAAGCATATTTTGGCCGTGATATTGTACACTTGGGCGATTCAAGTAACATTTGGGGAGCTGTTGTTTTTAAAACCTCTGACCTCTGAAGAGTTTTTATGCGTAGTTGAAATTATGTCAGGTCAATTTAAGGTGTCTACTCTTGACGAAATAAGAAACCGGAGAAGGACTAAGAAAACCAAAGAGAATGAACCTGAAGCTACCGCAGTCAAAGCCCCCAAGCCAATAGAATTCATTTCGGATGATGTCCCTACCTTAATGAAACAGCCGATGGAGAATGCCTCGGCTTCAAAAAAGAGGAAAGATATGGTTGAAGTGGAGGAAGATTCAGAAAATGTTATAGTGAAGATTCCTCATAGGACCACTGCGATTTCAAATCCCTCCAGGCTTTCCAAGTTTATAAAATGACCCATCCTCGAAGAAGATGAGCATCAGTTGACTAAATTAGGTCCAACCGAAACAAGCAAGAAGATTGCAGCTCTGAGTTATCAAGTGAGATGTAAATATATATATATACATATTATATTTTATGTCTTTCTGTCGAATGAAAGATATAAACCAAATTTGTTTCAGGTCATGGAGTGTGGCATTTTTATGCAAGAATATGTCGAGTCGAGCCAGAGGCGAATGAGGGAGTTTGAGAAGGCCAACGTAACTGTGAGAAAAGATTTTGCTGAATTGAAAATGGGTTTTGTTGTTTCTGAAAGGAAGTTGAGAAATGTTGAAAAGGAGTTGAATGGGACTCAAGCAACGTTGAAATCGGAGAGGGAAGTATCTGAGGTCACTAATGAAGCGTTCAAGGAAAGTGTGGAGAATTTGACGAAAGAGAATGCCGAATTACTTGAATAGCTTAGAGTGATTGCGTTTGAATCGATGATGAAAGGGATGAGCAATCTGATGAAGGAATATATGGCTGGTCAACATGTCGCATGGAAGCCAAAGAAGTGGATCAGAGAGTATGACAGATTGGCTGTTGGGTTGTCTATTTCGAGTGAAGGTGAAGAAGAAGAGAAAATGGGGAAGTGTTTTCAAAAGAGGTGGTTGAAGAGCAAACGGTCATTGGAGGTGCTGTAGATGAAGGGGTTAATTCTGGAGAAACATGCGGAGGCAGTTGAAGACCGTGGATTGCCTGAAATTGACCCAATATCTACTGCTCTCGCTCAAACTCATGAAGTTCCATATATGGATGTTCGGCCTTCTACTGAAGTTCTGACGCCTGAGATGCCCGCAGAATGACTTTTGTGCAATTTTCTATTTACCAAAGTGCATTTGTTTTTTTTTTTTGTAATGAAAACTTTTAAAGATGGATGAAAGTTTACTTTTTGATCAATTCCAAAGTTTTCTCGCCTGATTTGTCGTATGGCTTTTTGAAACACAAATAATTTGATTAACAAGATAACATGACATTTCTAACATAGTCAAATTATAATCACTGGTCGAGTGGCTATGACAAAGAGTAAAAAATTTATTGTTACCGGTAGAATCGTATGAGATAAATCACATTCCAGCAATTTTGAATTGGCCTTCCTTCTGTTGTTTCCAACCTGTAGGCTCTTTGCCCAACGATCTTCGTAATGACGTATGGGCCTTCCCAGTTTGGTACTAGTTTTCCATCTTTGACTTCCTTAGTGTTTTGAAAAACCTTGTGTTGGACCAGATCTCATTCTTTAAACGTTTTACACCTGACATTTCTGTTGAAATACTTGGCCATTTTTTGCTGATGAGCAGCAAGTCGTATGAAAGCTTGTTCTCTTAATTCATCAATCGTGTCAAGGCTGTAACTCATGAGCTGTTGATTTGAATCGTCTTCGAACCATTGGTATCGTGGGGAAGGAACAATTCCTTCGGCTGGAATTACTGCTTCACATCCAAATGAAAGTGAGAATGGAGTTTCTCCAGTCGACGAACGGGCAGTAGTTCTGTAGGACCACAAAACTCCTGGGAGTTCATCCGCCCATGCTCCTTTCGATTTCTCCAATTTTTTCTTCATTGTGTTCATGATCGTCTTGTTGGAAGATTCGGCTTGACCGTTGGCTTGAGGAAAGCATGGGGTTGAGAAGTTTAATTTGATTCCCCAATTCGTGCAAATCTTGGAAATGGTAGCTGATGAATTGGGAACCGTTGTCGGTTACAATTTCTCTTAGTAGACCGAATCGACATATGATGTTTTTCCAAATGAAGTTTTTTACTTCTCTGTCTCGTATCTTGGCAAAGGCATGTGCTTCAATCCATTTGGAGTAGTAATCTGTAAGAGCGAATATGTAAACTCGCTGTCATGGGGCGGTTGGGAGCTTTCCAACGATGTCCATTCCTCATTTCATGAATGGCCAAGGTGAGAGAATTGGGTTGAGCCTCTATGGTGGTAAGTGTGAGATTGTGGTAAATCTTTGACACTTTTCACATTTCCGGGTAAATTCGGTCGAATCTGCCCGCATAGATGGCCAGTAGTATCCCGTCGTGTGGGCTCGACATGCCAGGCTTCTTCCACCAGAATGATTTCCACACTCCCCTTCATGTAGCTTAGCCAATACATATTGGGCTTCCTCGGGAGTAAGACATTTAAGATAGGGACCAGAAAAAGATCTCATTAAAAGTTGGCTATCATGTAGTGTGAACCGGGCTGCCTGTCGTTGAATCTTTCGAGCCTCAATTTTATCTTCTAGTAGTATGCCATTCTGTAAATACTTCACTATTGGAGTCATCCATGAGTCGCCTGGAGTGATTATGGTAACTTCTTCGGTTCCACCTTTCCAGATTGCTGGCCATTGCAAATACACCATTGGGATGGATTGGGTTTTAACCCCTTGCATTGTCGAACCAAGAGTGGCTAACGCGTCTGCATTAGTATTTTCAATTCTGGGGACTTGTGAGATAGTTAATTCCTCAAATATCGACTGAAGCTCATTTACCTTTTTTAAATAAGAGGCCATCTGCGGGCCTCGTGCTTGATATGAACCTTGGAATTGATTGACAATTAACTGGGAATCTGATTTCACTTCTACCTTTTTGGCTCCAAGTTCGTGGGCCAAGTTCAAACCGTTATTAGAGCTTCATATTCGGCTTCATTATTGGAAACTCTGGAGCCACACTTGATTGCTTGCAGCAATACGTCGCCTTTAGGAGTGGTAATCATAATCCATAATTCACAAATGCGCTTATTGCTTGATCCGTCGACTGTAAGTTTCCTTGTTGTTGATGGTTGGATACATTGGATCTCCTACTCAGCTAATGCCTGTAGATTGGGGCTGAAGTCGGCCACAAAATCTGTGAGGGCTTATGACTTGATTGGAGTGCACGGTTGATAAGTGATGTCGTGTTCCCCAAGTTCTACAGCCCATTTCGTCAGTCTTCATGAGAGCTCAAGCTTATGGAGTATGCTTTTCATAGGATACGATGTATAAACTCTGATTGGGTGCCTCTGAAAATAGGGTCGTAGCTTCCTAGCTGCCATTATTAAAGCCAGTACCAATTTTTCCATATGTGGGTAGCGTGACTCCGCATCTAGCAATGCTTTACTCACATAGTAGACTGGGTGTTGTGTCCCATGTTCTTCTCTGATCAAGACTGCACTCACTGCTTATTCTGAAACTCCTAAGTAGAGAAAGAGCCTTTTATTGTCGAGCGGCTTCGATAACAGGGGTGGGGAGGTCAGGTTTCATTTGAGTTATTTCAAAGCTTCCTCGCAGGCTGGAGTCCATTCAAAGCTCTTTGCTTTCTTAAGGGCTGAGAAGAACAAAAACTTTTATCTGTTGACTTGGAGATGAATCTATTAAGTGCAGCAATTCTCCCAGCTAGTCGTAAGACATCTTTTGGGTTGGTAGGAGAGGGGATATCAAGTATGAATTTGATCTGATCTGGATTGGCTTCTATCCCTCGTTGTGTGACCATGTACCCAAGAAATTTGCCTGAAGCGACACCAAAAGTGCATTTCGTTGGATTTAATTTCATGTCATATCTCTTCATTGTGTCAAATTCTTGTTCCAAATGTAACAGATGTTTCCGACTTCCAATGATTTTACCAACATGTCATCTATGTACACCTCCATAGTTTTCCCAATTTGTTGAGAGAACATTTTGTTTACCATATGTTGATAGGTGGCCCCAGCATTCTTGAGGCCGAATGGAATCACCTTGTAATAATATATGCCTCTATTGGTGACAAATGCAGTCTTCTTTTGGTCGTTTGGATGCATGAGGATTTGGTTGAAGCCTGAATAGACATCCATGAAACTTAATAATTCATGGCCTGCTGTAGCATCAACCATTGAATTAATGTGAGGCAGAGGGAATGAATCTTTAGGGCTTGCCTTATTCAAATTCGTGAAGTCGATGCAGACTCGCCATTTCCCATTCTTCTTTCGTACTATCACCACGTTGGCTAGCCACTCTGGGAGCTGGACCTCCTTGATGGCTCCATTTTGTAATAGTTTTTGGACTTCTTCGTTAATGATCTGATTTCTCTCTAGAACGAACTTTCTTCTCTTCTGTCTGATAGGAGGGTAGTCTGGGTCCACATGGAGCTCATTGGTGATTAATTCAGGGTCAATCCCGGTCATATCTTTGTGAGACCAGGCGAAACAGTCATGTTGCTTTTTCAAGAAATCAATTAAGTCAGCTCGTAGCTTGAGATCTAGATTAGCCCCAATCTGTGCTTTATGATCTGCATGTTGTGGGTGAATTTGGACCTCGTCAAACTCCTATATGCTAGGTAGATTTGGTTCTGAAGTGCGAGATCCATTCATTAATTGCTATATAGATTGAGGTTTTGCTTTCAAAGTCGTCTGATAGCAACGTCTAGAAGCACATTGGTCCCATTTTATCTCTTGGATCCCCCACCTTGTGGGAAATTTCAGTACTTGATGGTAAGTAGATGAGACTGCCCTCATCTCATGACTCCAAGGTCTGCCAATAATTAATTTGTAGGCTGAGGGACAGTCGAGGATAAAAAATGTAGTCATCTTATTTATTCCTCATGCGTAGACTGGGAGAGATATCTCACATGTGGTGAATTTCTGTTCGCCACTAAACCCTATAAGGACTGTTGATCTCCTGTTGATTTTTTCTATCTCGGCTCCCATGTCTGAAAGTGCATTTTTGAAGATGATGTTTTCCGAAGACCCCGTGTCAACTAGTACTCGTTTGATCATAAAGTTTGCAACCTGCAAAGAGATCACCAATGCATCATGATGATGGTTCATTTGACTGGAGTTGTTGTCGTCTGGAAATTCGATCATTAGGTTCGTAAACATCCCCTCTATTGACATCGTAGAATGGGAAAAACCCATTATTGCTGCTCTAGAATGTCGTTTCGTGGCTGAGTATGAGATACCGCTGACTTCAGATCCACCATAAATAAAACTTACTGTATTGTTAATTGGTGGTGGAGGTGGGGGGCCATCATCTTTCTCGTCTCTCCGGGCCATTGTAGCTTTGCCTTTCTCTGTGAGCAAATCTTTCAGGTGACCTTTATTCAGTAACTCCAATACTTCCAATCTTAATGCTACGCAATCTACTGTCGTATGTCCATAATCCCTATGAAATTCACACTATTTGCTAGTATCTTTTTTCGCAGAATAATCTCTGGAGCGTGGGGGCCATCTTACTTCGTTCCCCATCTTTTTGAGGACCAAAACCAATTCTCTTGGGGAAATAGTGAAATTGTAGTATGGGAGTCTCTCCCTGTTTACGGACTTATTTTGTACCCTGTAAGGTAAGGGTTGACAGTTGAAGTCTCGGTTGATGTGTCGATGTGCCCTTTGATGATTCGTCTCGTCTACTGGCTGTGGTGTTTTGCCATTAAATTCCTTGTGTCATTTGGGAGTATTTTATATTCTATCACTCTGCAAATTGGAGGAATTTTCTTTCCTTTTGTTCCTCTTGTCTTCTTCCCACCTAATTTTAATTTGGGCTCGGGCCATGGCTTGGTCCATTGTGTATCATCGAAATTTAGTGAGCTTTTTGTAAAGTCCACTTTCTGAAAACAAACTATTTATGAATGATTTTACTGATGTAGGCTGATGGAGATATGGGATAATTATCATTTCTTTATTGAAGCGAGCCACGTAGCTTCACAAGGACTCTCATTTTCGCTGCTGGATGGCGTTAAGGTCGTCTGAAGTTTTTTAAATCTTACAAGAGCTTGCAAAATGCTCTATAAATTTATCTGCCAACCGCTGGTATGATCCAATGGATCTATATGGGAGATTGATGAACCAAGTTAGGGTCGGACCTGCCAGTGTTTCTCCAAATCCTCTGCACATTCCAGCTTCCCATTGTTGAGGGGTTAGACCCGTCGACATCATTTTGTATTTGTAGTGGACAATATGGTCGTCTGGGTCAGTCGATCCATCATACATCTTCATTTCAGGAGGACTGAACTTCCTTGGTAGTTCTATGGAAGTGATGGTCTCAAAAAATGGTGTGTCAGAAATTGTTCCGGCTCGGCTTTTCCTTATTGGTAGCTTGACACCTGGTAGGCTGGATAAAATTGCTTCTTTGAATTCTAACATTTCCTTGCGCATATTGGAAGCGACTTGTTGCACTTGGTCGATTGGAGAAATTGGTTCATTTATTGTATCATTTCGGGGGTGGTCGCCTAGGAGCGGATCATCGTTCGCCACATCATTGAACGTCCCAAAAAGATTAGGCAGGACTATGTGATTGTTGAGAGGTGGAAGAGATTTGCTCCAACTATTTTTTATGGTTTATGTTGGAGCTTCTCATGGTTAGGTTCTCTTCCTCTAAAGTTCGTAATCGTTCTTGAAGCATGGCTATTTGTGCTGCCACTGGGTCTGGTGTCTGCGCACTGCTAGAAGCCATGAGTGATGGTACTTTAAGAACCGTAGACTGAGAGATCTTTGCCTGCTATGAATCGCTAAGGCCCCACAGTGGGCGTCAAATTATGGATGCTGGATTTCGCCTGAGGTCTACAATCGAGAATTTTTAGGTTGGGGGCACTAACGATCATGCAAAACAAAGGTAAAGTGAGCGAGGAGTACTGCCCATCGGTGTGGTGGGTGCCGAGGACACTCCGACGCCCAAGTCAGTAGTATGAAATAAGTTGTAAATAAGTAAAATATGAAAGCTAGGTTTATTATTTCATTGACCTTCTTTGGGTGGTCGTGAGGGCGGTGGCTGGTGTTTAGGATGTCAGAAGCTTAGAGAGCTCAAGTATGAGAGCTAAGACTTGAATGAGAATGTTTTGAGTTTCTTTGCCATTTATAGGTGAAGAGAAGTAACTTTAGCAGCTGGCATAAGTCCCACAACGTGCCCAAGCACTTGATAAAAATTTGAGCATGTCAAAATATGCCTTGTGTTAGGCAAAGTGGGAGAGGAGTGGTAGATATAATAAAGATGAGTTGTCTTTAAGCTTCTGGCTTAATTCTAATCCAATAATGCTAAACTTTCTGGGCTGGGTTTCTACTTATGGGCTTTGTTTGTTGTTGGGTTCGAAGTGAAAAGATGATTTTGCCCTTGACCCAAATTTGACCCATACAGTTAGTAAATTCACATTGGGACATAAAAATTTTAACATGCTAATTGGATCCCAAATATATGCATTTAAAAGAGAAAGATTAAGATATTGGCCTTATATTAAAAGAAAATTTTTGAAGAATTATTTTGTTAAGGCATCTGATTCTCATGCTCATATTGCTATCAATGAAAATGTCACATGTCATGCATGTAATAGAAAATGACATAAAATTTTTGAATGCATGAACAATAATGTGATTAAAAATGCATGGATTCCTTAAGGAATCAAGTTTAACCCCAATGGACCCAAGAAGGGTTGGGTACCAAAATGCACTTGATAATCTTGTATGGGGAGCTTTGGGAAGGATCTTAAAGAGAATTGCAAATTGATCCCAAAGGCTCAAAGAAATGAGGAATCGCAACGGTAATAGGTAAAATCTTTATTCACGAAAAAATTGGTACCGTTTCCTCTAAATTATGTATGTATGCCTATTTCAAATTTGTATAAATATTTTGAAGCATACAAGTGATTAGGCAATGTATTCAAATTTCTATCGGTATCAATTGTTCATTTGATATCATTAAATGCCTTAATCATAAATTTAAACCCCATTTTGTATCAATTAGTGTCACATTGAGTATAATTATTGAGTTAAATTACATATTGTGATTACTTGATTGATTTGCATTGAAACTGCTTTTTCCATTTAACATATTTGAATTAAAATGAAATGCATGTATATAGACATAATTTCCCATTGGTATAATGAAAAGCATGAATATTTGATTGTTTATTAATTGGTATCATAATTATGGGAGGAAATCATTAAAAATGCATTGATCATTATTTAATTGGTAATCATTGATATAAAATTTGAGAAATACTTTATGCATGATTTCTATATCTTATGGAAAAAAGGGGGAAATGCCAAATGTGCATATCATTAAATTTTGATATCATCATTTAATGCACATATTTATTGGTATCTCATTTAGATTTAAATTTTTACTTCACCACTTTTTGATAATGTCAGAGGGGGAGAAATCATTAGAAATGAGATTAAAACTTGTTTTACCCTCACATTTGGATTAAGGGGGAGTAATTGTACTAATGTGTTTGTCTAAGTCTTATAGAGATATTTTGAAGACAATCACACATTGAGGGGGAGCTTATATTGAGGGGGAGCAAAATTGTCAACATTTGGACTCCTAGAAGCTCACAAGTTTTAAGAGGTTGACATCATCAAAAAGGGGAGATTGTTAGCGACATAGTCGCATAATGGATTTTGATGATGCAACGAGAGTGAAGTCTTTGACGCACAAAAGTGAGACAATATAAAAAAATGTCGAAGCACAATGATGGTGAAGAGCGAAGAATGTGAAGACTTGCACACATCGAAGATTTTATGTGAAGTCTTAGCTTAGGGCTATAATTGTAATATGATTTGAGTATTCAAGTGCCTAAGCTTATAGGAAACATGCACAATCACTTAAAACTGTACAAAATGCATTAAAACATTCACACTTGCATTTTTGGTATAGAGACCGACATACCGGTCCCTTACCGGTGTCCATACCGGTGAGATGCTGAGTTTTGCATGCTCATTAGAACTGGCATGGACCTTACCGGTCCCATACCAGTCACTAAATCGGTGGACCTGAGAAATGCACACTTACTAGATTTGGCACACGCCAAACCGAGTTCCATACCAGTCACATACCGGTGAGCCTAACAGCTAGTTCCTTTACTGGAACTGGCATTACCTAAACCGATCATCTTACAGGTGACCATACCGGTCTAGCTCTTCATTATATATATATACCGGAATTGACAAAGACCAAACCGGTCACTATACCGGTTAACATATCGGTGTCTATACCGGTCTAAAGGCTAGTTCTTCAAACAGTAATAAATTCATTGGAGACCGGCATACCGGTGTCAGAGACCGGCATACCAGTCTCAGAAAGAGCTATTGGGGCTTGCTTCACATTTTACTATAAATTAAAGCCCCAATTCATTTTTGCCTTACATGAGACATAACACACAACCTTCATATCTTCTCATAGAGCAAAAACAAAAGTGTTTATAAACCTTCTTAATCATATACACTCATACATCAAGTTCACACACACTACACTTTCATATACATTTGTAGTAAGCTTAGATCACTTGGGTAACCAACTCACACAGTCTTCTTTATCATTGTGAGTGCCCAAGTGTGTTTTACAACTTCTTTATACAAAACACTTGCGGTTTGTGAAATCCCATTGTTTGGGTAATTGTAAAGGTTTTCGAGTGAGCCTATGTAGAAAACTCAAAGTGTAAAGATTCGGAGTGTTGGTTTCTAATTAGGTCCCAAGATCATTATAAGTATGAATCAAGTGTGAATAACAATCGAAGAAGTTGCGGAATACTCACATCGATCGGTTGAGACGATTTAGTGAAGAACAAAATTGAAATTCTGCCCTCCAAAAACGCCACTGCTGTGCAGATTTTCTACCTCCAAAAATCAGATTTTGATCCAACATTTGAAGCTCCAAGCTTCGTCGTTTGATTCCCGGCTCATGGGTGAGCTTCCCTATCACCTTCGCATGTCTCGTAGTGTGCTAGCACTTGCGATTTTTGCCACAAAAATCCAACTCTTGCTTCCCCTTTTTCTTTCCTTTATTCGGCAGTTTACTGCCTCACAAGAATAAGAAATGGCTTGAGAGAGGGATGAAGAAGAAAGAGAGAAAATGTTGTAATGGTTATTGATTTCCAAAATCAATTAACATATACCAAATATTATAATAATAATATATGTCAATCAAGCTTTCAAAAGCTTTCCATCAACTCTCATCAAGTCACATCTATCAACTCAATCAATCACATCAATCAATCAATCCAATCAATTGTCACATCACTCAAAGTGACATGATTTGACGCTTGATGTGACGCTAGATGCGACTAGCGATTTGACGCTTGATTTGACATGCCACACTCGAATTCGAAATGCGAATGCGCTCGCAAATAATCTCGGGCTCGGTTCGCTAATTCCAAATTAACGGCTTTTCCGTTGCGTCGTAATTAAATGATTACGCCTAGCGAAATCACTATTCACGTGGCTACGAATTAATTCAAAATTAATTCGTTCGCCCGAATTAAAATCTAATTTTGATTCCGCGTCGAAATCCAATTTCGTTTAATATATCGAATATATTAATTTACCGATTAATTCCAAATTAATCGTTATCTTTCTTTAATGGATATTTTATCCCAGATAAAATATCTCCGCAATTAATCCCAAATTAACTTTCTCTCTCTTCTAATTAATCTCAGATTAATTTAGAGTGCGAGTTATACGTCATCGGTGAATCTTTGGGAAGCGACCCATGAGATCCCCGGATATATTGGCAGTAAATTCGGTCATCGGACTATCCAAACACGTAAGTACCTCGTACTACGTTTATACCGAATTACAAGACAATGTTGGCTTCTAGCAAAGCGCCATGCCTCCCCAATTCTCCGAAAACATCCTTACAGGAATAAAGGATCTGTATCAAGCGTAGTATACCGTAGTATTGCGTATTTCTGTCCAGTATCGAATGATCACGTGCTAGGCCTGGGGCTGGAATTGTGTCTGCCCCGTACGAAGCACATGTCGGATGTCTGGCGACTAGTCTCTATAATCGGATATACATGACCTAGTCATAATATCCCGATAGCTGCGCAGTATTTAAGAGAACCAGTCCCGTATCCTACGTGACCATCATCTCCATATGACTGGAGTGACACTTCCGTCTTGACATCACACCCAACACACTACGATTCTCGATATACCCAGAATCGGCGTACACAGAAACCGGTTAAAGCCCTGAACGACCTCAACCAAAGTATATTGATTGTCGTATGTATTAGCGGTGCAAGTCTCAGGTTAAGACCAAATACACCTACCCTAATTTCGGACTTCCATAGACACATAGTCATACTACCAATGGAATTTCGAGGGGGGTCTTATCCAGAGCGAAGCTGTTTCCCGTACCATCGGTAAAACACAACCTCCTATTACACTTGCATGAGTATCCTATACCCAAATATATAAGAACTATGCTATTGTGCCCTCACAACGCCCACAAGTGTAATACTAGTCTTTTACGTATTTATCGATGTCCAATCTCGATAATACTCTGACTAGGGATATTTAATGATTTATCCTTCATGGACTGATACGGTCTCATATCATTCTCCATCCAGGAACAAATCACAAGGACCTCTCATCATTTATATATCTAGGTGATCTAATCACAAATGATAAGAGTGCAATCTCATTTGTCACATAGTTAATTTGTACAACAACACCATGATCTGTACAAATAGTGACGCTATGGGTCATAATTGTCCAACACGGAGTGCACCTTGCTTAAAACTCTTGGTTGCGAGTGAGCCACGGAAACTTGTTATTAGTGAAAAGCTTCAAGCGCGGCTTGAGGGAGTGGACGTAGGCATTGTTGGCTGAACCACTATAAATCACTGTGTTATTTTCTCTATCCCTTAAATATTTACTTATTGCAAGTTTGATTTATTTATATGCTTAGTACTTAGAAACTTGCATATATGTGATATATCGAAATAGAGAAAATCAACTTAAGGTTTAATTGGTAAAATAGCTTTAAATCGGCAAAGATTTTTATTCCCGCATTATTTAGCCGTATCCCAATTCACCCCCCTCTTGGGTATAGAGTTTGGTTGTTGCATTGCTTGTAGGCAATTTCAATACGTGTATATTAGACAAAGACCCTAAGATTTACAATGTAGTGTGCAGTTACAACGTAGTTTGTAATTGACATTGGGAAGCGTCACTATAAGTTGTATATCCTTAAATAAAGTTTCTGGTCAAGACTTGCTAACACAGGTCGGTTAGTAAAATCCACTGAGACCAGTACATGTCGTGTATTGTGACTTGGTCTGATGGTTTATCCCAATGCACCATGAGTCTTGGGAGACTCGTATAGGCATGTAAGTGTTTATTTGATAAATATTGAACGACTCACTGAAGATTTTCCTAATAGATGGTACACCAACGTCAATAGAAATCTTCTCGAGTTGAGCGAGAATAGTGGTCCTTCTACTTGAGATACCACAGTGGATATATGAGTTATCATCCATACTTTGATGTCAATCACGTCACCGATCTATTTAGATCAGACCTCTGCCTGTTCGTTGGGTGTGGACTGATGCTCATGATATCCAGTGCGTATTAAGATAGAATCCGTCAGCCTTGTGTACATGGCATAGGTATTCTACACATGTTTGCGATCTAGTAAATCCATGGCTGTGGCATAACTTCTGAAGCGAGTTCCGAGTGTTATTTAGAGATCGTAAATTTGAAAGTTATCTATATTATACCATAAGGATTTGACGTTCTTATCTATAT
>SKCR01040028.1:0-82705 GCA_019454045.1 Zanthoxylum bungeanum
AGGCAGAATTACCGGAACAGGAATGGGCCCGCACAAAGATTTGATCAGTTAGCACTGTTGGACGATAAGAGAACGAAGTCTTTGTATCACATGCAGTTGTATCAGAAGAGACTAGCCCGGGCATTCAACAAGAAAGTACGTCCCACAAAGATCAGAAAGGGTGATTTGGTACTTAAGCAGTCGAGGCCGTCGACGACAGATCCGAGAGGGAAATTCAGGCCTAACTGGGAAGGACATTACATCGTTCAGAAAGTCATGGGAAATGGAGCAGTGAAGCTATCAGACTTGGAAGGAAACGAGTTCACCGAGCCGATCAACGTAGACAGATTAAAGCAGTACTTTGCCTGAGGGAGAGAAGACTGAGCAGTCACCACAAGGATCGACAGAAGATCTAACCCAACGGAATAGGGAAATCATTCATGCATACACGTAACGTTGCATTCTCTTTGTGTGTTTGTTTCTGTTTTGTGTTCGCAGGTTCAAAGAAAGAAGAAAGCGGCAAGAATGAGCCAAGCAACGTCAACGCAATTTCAGTTTTTGGGGTGAGTCCCAAGGGGCGAGGCCCACATCAGCTTGGGGGCGAGGCCCATATCATGTCATCTCCAGGTATGGAGACACATCATCGGTTCGAGGGCGAGGTCCCTATAGTCAGCGGTATTGGGTCGAGGTGCCCAGGGTCGAGGTGCCCCCGCTGTCAGTTGTAGTTCCGGGTCGAGGTGCCCAGGGTCGAGGTGCCCACTACATCATCAGTTCGAGGGCGAGGTCCCTATATTCAGCGGTGTTGGGTCGAGGTGCCCAGGGTCGAGGTGCCCCCGTTGTCAGTTGTAGTTCCGGGTCGAGGTGCCCAGGGTCGAGGTGCCCACTACATCATCAGTTCGAGGGCGAGGTCCCTGTATTCAGCGGTGTTGGGTCGAGGTGCCCAGGGTCGAGGTGCCCCCGTTGTCAGTTGTAGTTCCGGGTCGAGGTGCCCAGGGTCGAGGTGCCCACTACATCATCAGTTCGAGGGCGAGGTCCCTGTATTCAGCGGTGTTGGGTCGAGGTGCACAGGGTCGAGGTGCCCCCGTTGTCAGTTGTAGTTCCGGGTCGAGGTGCCCAGGGTCGAGGTGCCCACTACAATCAGCAGTTCGAGGGCGAGGTCCCTATAGTTAGGGGTGGGCGCGGTTCGGTTTGGTTCGTTTTTGCTAAAAACCGAACCAAACATATTTTACGGTTCGGATTTTTTACCTTTCAAACCAAACCATTAATAACGGTTTGGTTCGGATTGAAAATTTTTTAAACCAGCGTTTACGGATTGGTTCGGTTCGGTTTACGGATTATTATATTTAAAACAAATTTCATTCACTTAAATGAAGACCAAAAAAAAAAAAAATTATTCTATCCAACAAATAGTATGAAGTGCTAGGGTGTAAGTGTGACTCAAAGAAACACATACACTCCATAAAGGATTGAAAAATGAGGCACAATTAATTCTTGTATTTTTTAAAATTATCTTGAATAATGATGCTACCATCATTCTAATTAAGAAACAAATCAAACATCTTACTTTCAAGAATAATGATGCTACCATAAAACAATAAATTTAAGAATAAAAGTATTAACAAATAAATTGAAGAATAAAAGTATTAACAAATAAATATTAACAAAAAATTTAAGAATAAAAATATTAACATACTAATAAAAAGAAAACATATAATTAAATTAAAATAAAAATACAATTTTTTATAAAAAATATATAATTTTTTTAATTATAACGGTTCGGTTCGGTTTAACAGGTGCGGTTCGGATTAGCTCCTGAACCGAACCGTAAACCGTTTGGGGTGGGCCAATCCGAACCGCAAACCGAACCATTAGAAAAAAAACCGTAAATTCGGTCCGGTTTGGTTCGGTTTGCGGTTTGGTTCGGTTCGGTCGGTTTTTTTGCCCACCCCTACCTATAGTCAGCGGTGTTGGGTCGAGGTGCCCAGGGTCGAGGTGCCCCCGTTGTCAGTTGCAATTATTGGACGCGTCCCAGGATCGAGGTCCGCTGCAGTACCAACTCAAATTGAGGTGGCAGCCGAGCCAGGTAAGTAAAATGCATTGCATAACTTTGATAGGATTGTTCAAAGTCACACACTGCACAAGTCCCATCAAAGTGGGGGCGACTGTAGGCATTTCATTTTCGCATGTGAAACCCGATGAAGAGCCTCATTTGGAGGCACTACCTTTTGAGTCACGACAGCCGCGGGAAATGGATATCGGAAGGGGAAATTCAGAATAAACAAGCTCACTGTCTTCGTTAGTGCTGCGTTCGCTACTTCGTTCGAACGAAAACGGATTGCGGGTATTCGTGTCGCGTTCGAGGAAGCGTTTCGAACGGTGTCGTTAATTCTGGTTTTGCTGCTAGCCTCACACCCAGCCCATTTAGCCCCCCAAAGCCCAAAAACACATCCCAATTTAAATAAATAAATATTAATTAAAATATTAACTAAATAAGATAATAATTAAATTAATTAATAATTAAATAAAACATATACCAAACATAAAATAAACAATTACCAACCTAAACTAAAATCTTGCCTAAATAAACAAATCACATACTAAATCAAAATATAATCATGCCTAATTAAAATCAATCAACCAATTATATTCCCAATCTAATAAGATTATTCCCGAACTTAAAATATTGTATTCCTAAACCAACACAAATTAAATATTACAACTTCCTAAAATAAAATATTTTGTCCCCCCTCAATCTTGTGTATACCTTTCTCATCTCTCCTAATTTGGAAACAAGATCTCTTCCTTGTGAGACAAGGTGAAACTCTAGACATCTTCTATATAAACAACCCCTAACCCAAGCCATTCCTCTCCTTCACACAAGCCTCCAAAACGCACCCAGCCTTGACATAGATAATTCACACCCAAAACTCTCTCGAAATCTCTCTAGACGCTCTCTACACACCCAAGACTAAACAAAAAAAAAAGAAAACACTTCACACATACGCAAGAAAGAAAACAAAGAAACCACCACAAGCCCCCACCCTCCATAGTCGAATCCAAAGCACCTACAACCACCCTCCATAGCCGAATCCAAAGCACCTACAACCACCATAGCCGAATCCAGAACACACCAAACTCACCCTTAGCCGAATCCTAAAACACGCCTAAACAACCTCTAGATTACCTTAAAACAGTAGCCCAAATCCTTAAAAAAAAAGTAACATAAAAACTGCATAGATAATCTTAAAAATAATCACACACAACTGCACTAAAAACCCACACAAACTTGGAATAGTTCATTGAAAACGTTAAAACAGGTGGCCCGTGTAGTGAGCAGCAAGACAAGAGGCCGAATAGGAGCAGAACGGAGTTCGAACCGCAAGCAAAACAACAAAGCAGTGAGCTAGGACACTGAACCAGTGAACCAGAAAAGGTTGCGGAGCTTTACCCCTTCCGATCTTCGTGAAACGCGAGTCCGAGAGACGGCTTAAAAGGTTAGACCTGAGGGTATCTTTCACACTTGTTTTCCTTTTCCGCATTATTTATTAAGTATTACTTGTATGATTGTCATGTTGAAATGCGTGTTGTGGTCTTTGAGTAGATAAATATGCATGAATTATGAGATGTAATATGTTGTGGGTATTGGATGAATGAGAGATGTGTCAACTTTCGCGGTATATCGGATGGAAACCCGGACATAAATTTCATAGCCGATTCCGAATGGACGGTAGTATGATCTGTACTCGAGCCACAACTCCACGTACCGCTTGGGTAAACGGCATCATCTTTCTTTCGTTGTGTTGCTTTTGCTTATTTAGTTTTCTTTACTTGAATTCAATATGTTGTTTATTTATGCATGATTCAATCAGGCGCATGGGCTTAGTGAGTTAGTCCAAAGGTCCTCCATTTGGGAGATAAAGAGCCGAAAAGGCCACCTTTGTGACACTACTTCGCCGCGCCGGTTGATGTGTGTTCGGTTGGATGCAAGATACGTTCAATCGGGCATACTTAGTTTGATGTTATTGAGTTTATCTTTTAGTATGGTTCAATCAAGCGCATGGGCTTAGTAAGTGGAATGAAAGATCCCTTATGGGGATGGGTTAAAACCCGTTACCACGATGCTTTGCCGCGCCGGTTGATGTGTGTTCAGATTGGATGTAAGATGTGTTCAATCGGGCATACTTGGTTGATATGATTGGTTCTTTCTTGTATGTGTGATGTGACGCGCATGGGCTTAGTATGTTGGTCTAAAGGTACTCTCTTTGAGAGATCAAGAGCCCCAAAAGGTCACGTTTACGACAGTACTTCGCCGCACCCTTTTATTTTGTGTTATGTATTGCGTCCCATTTCATGCATCAGGTCTGTTCCAGTTCGAACGTGTTTACGAACGCAACTCGAACGCGCATGTGTTTTTGCCTTATCATGTGTCAGGTCTCATTTCCGTTCGAACGCGTTAACAAACGCCATACGAACGTGAGCATTCTGTCTCATTTCCGTTCGAACGCGTTAACAAACGCCATATGAACGTGAGCATTATGTTTCATTTCCGTTCGAACGCGTTTACGAACGTTACTCGAACGTGAGCATTCTGTTTCATTTCCGTTCGAACGCGTTTACGAACGCTACACGAACGCGAACACACTGAACTGAGTCCTCTTCATTAGATTCATGCATAGTTCCTAGTAGCTATCTCCAAATGTATAAATACAAATATGTTAATGTATTGCCATTCATATGCTTATGTCATGATAACATTTGAGTATTATTTCTTGCGGTATATCGGATGGAAACCCAGACGTAAATTCCGTAGCCGATTCCGAATGGACGGTAGTGCGGTCTGTACTTGGGATACAATTCCACGTACCGCTTGGAAAAGTGCCCATATGTGTGCTTGTATGGTTAATATGTGTGCTTGTATGGTTAACATGTGTGCTTGTGTTTTCCTGAATGTAATATGCAAATGAAGTTGTATGTTCATTGCTATTTTGATATATGTTAAGCATGCAATTTTAAACGTGAGATATATGTGAAATGTGTACATAAGTTTTATCTTGAATATGAGAATTTAGAAGCATGATACTCTTGGAAATAAGTGTTACTTAAGCTTGATTAAATTATTACATAAATCATTTCATTACAAGTGACATAAGTAAGGGACCATTCCGAACCCAACGGTTTGAGGTCTTCCCTTGCGAGGGGTGAGTGCGGCCTTAAATCTTTGTCCCGGTTCACACCGGGTGGCGACTCCATGTTATTTAGTACTTCCCAAACAGGCCGCGAGCCTAGGAACGGCGTCGCCCAGGTTCTGTGTTCCTACAGTAACATTCCCCCAGGGCCAAGTTTTTCTCTCAGCTCGGGGTCGGGTTACGTCCCACCGAGTCTGCTTCTTTGGACTGGGGATGTAACATTCCCCCATGGCCAAGTCTTTCTTTTAGCTCGGGGTCGGGTTACGTCCCACCGAGTCGGCTTCTTTGGACTGGGGACATAACATTCCCCCAGGGCCAAGTTTTTCTCTCAGCTCGGGGTCGGGTTACGTCCCACCGAGTCTGTTTCTTTGGACTGGGGATGTAACATTCCCCATAGCCAAGTCTTTCTTTCAGCTCGGGGTCAGGTTACGTCCCACCGAGTCGACTTCTTTGGACTGGGGATGTAACATTCCCCCAGAGCCAAGTCTTTCTTTCAGCTCGGGGTCGGGTTACGTCCCACCGAGTCGGCTTCTTTAGACTGAGGATGTAACATTCCCCCAGAGCCAAGTCTTTCTTCAACTCAGGGTCAGGATACGTCCCACCGAGAGACTTATCATCGGCATGGGATCGGAGCATCTCCCCCATGGTCGGCCCTCTATTGGTCTGGGGATGGGACATTCCCCCAGAGTCAAATGTTCTTCTCAGCTCGGGGTCGGGTTACGTCCCACCGAGTCAATCGTCATCAGCATAAGGGCGAAGTATTTTTCTCCACAGGTAGATATCGGGATCCTCGTTGACTGAGCACATGAAGGTGGCAGGAAGGACCAGATTTGCAGCCAATGCATTTTTTCTCTGCGGTTCCTGGAGTGACCACCGACGGATTCATCGGCACACCATCTTTTTTTATAGTTCCCGACATCAACTCGTAAACTCGTTGTTACCGATAACTAGGGGATAGATGTTGATGGTTTTTTTTAAGTACTATGATATTTAAGCAGTACGGCAGGGGTAAAAGGGTAATTCTCTTCTTGATCGAGACCACTAATGCCGACCCGACCATTCGATGTTGCATACGCCAACGGTAAGGGGCCGAGCTGTAGGCACTGCATTTTTACACATGAGTCCCTATGATGAGTCTCATTTTGGAGACACTACCTTTTAAGTCACGGAGGTCACGGGAAACGGACATCGGAAGGGGAAATTCAGAATAATAAACAAGGTTCACTGTTTTCGTTCGTGCTACGTTCGTGTTTACGTTCGAACGTCAAACGGATTGCGGGCGTTCGTGCCGCGTTCGAGGAAGCGTTCGAACGGTGTCGGTAATTTTGGTTTTGCTGCTAGCCTCACATCCAGCCCAATTAGCCCCCCAAAGCCCATAAAACACATCCCAATTTAAATAAATAAATATTAATTAAAACATTAACTAAATAATATAATAATTAAATTAATTAAATGATTAAATAAAACATATACCAAACATAAAATAAACAATTACCAACTTAAACTAAAATCATGCCTAAATTAAACAAATCACCACACTAAATCAAAATATAATCATGCCTAATTAAAATCAATCAACCAATTATATTCCCAATCTAATAAGATTATTCCCAAACTTAAAATATTGTATTTCTAATCCAAGCCAATCAAATATCCAACCTTCCCTATCTAGCCAAGATTTGTCCCCCCTCAATCTTTGACTTCCCTTAACCAAACCAAATCAAATTCCTTTCCTTGTCAAACCTAACCCTTTGCCTATAAAAAGAACCCTTCACCAACCTTCTCAACCCTAGCTAGCTAGTCTCTAACTCATACACAACACACATAAAAACTACAGGAAGAAGACACCCAAAAACAGTAAGCAAAAGATAAAGAGGAAATAGGAGCAGAACGGAGTTGGAGCCGCAAGCAAATCAGTAAAGACAACGAACGAGAACAGTGAACCAGTGAACCGGGAGAGTTGCGGAGCATCCACCCTTCCGACGATCGTGTACCATACATCCGAGAGGTGATTTAAAAGGTTAGACCTGAGGGTACCTTTTCATTAGTTTATATTCATTGTTTATTGAATTTATTCGCATGAGAGTCGTCTATGAATGCATGTTGTGGTCTTTGAGTAGATAAATATGCATGAATTATGAGATGTAATATGTTGTGGGTATTGGATGAATGAGAGATGTGTCAACTCTCGCGGTATATCGGATGGAAACCCGGACATAAATTTCATAGCCGATTCCTAATGGACGGTAATATGATCTGTACTCGGGCCACAACTCCACGTACCACTTGAGTAAACGGCACATTCTCTTGTTTTGTGTTGCTTTCATTTATTTATTCCTCGTCATTTAAATTATGTATGTCGTTAGTTATGCATGATTCAACCAAGCGCATGGGCTTAGTGAGTTAGTCCAAAGGTCCTCCATTTAGAAGATAAAGAGCCGAAAAGGCCACCTTCGTGACACTACTTCGCCGCGCCGGTTGATTTATGTTCGTTGGACGCGAGATACGTTCAATCGGGCATACTTAGTTTGATATTGTTATCTTTATTTTCGTATGTATAAGTCAATCGAGCGCATGGGCTTAGTAAGTGTGTTGTGAGATCCCCTATGGGGAGGGGCTAAAAGCCCTTTACCACGATGCTTTGCCGCGCCGGTTGATGTGTGTTCGGATTGGATGTAAGATGTGTTCAATCGGGCATACTTGGTTGATATGATTGGTTCTATTCTTGTATGTGTGATGTGACGCGTATGGGCTTAGCATGTTGGTCTAAAGGTCCTCTCTTTGAGAGATCAAGAGCCCCAAAAGGTCACCTTTACGGCAGTGCTTCGCCGCGCCCTTTTATTTTCTGTTTATGTATTGCATCCTATTTCATGCATCAGGTCCGTGTCCGTTCGAACGCGTTCACGAACGCAACTCGAACGCGCATGTGTTTTTGCCTTATTATGTGTCAGGTCTCGTATCCGTTCGAACGCGTTAACAAACGCCATACGAACGTGAGCTTTCTGTCTCATCTCCGTTCGAACGCGTTACGAACGCTACTCGAACGTGAGCATTCTGTCTCATTCCGTTCGAACGCGTTTACGAACGCTACTCGAACGTGAGCATTCTGTTTCATTTCCGTTCGAACGCGTTTACGAAAGCTACTCGAACGTGAGCATTCTGTTTCATTTCCGTTCGAACGCGTTTACGAACGCTACTCGAACGTGAGCATTCTGTTTCATTTCCGTTCGAACACGTTTACGAACGCTACACGAACGTGCACACACTGAACTGAGTCTGTCTTATTATATTCATGCATAATTGCCTATTGGTTGATCTTTCTTATGCAAATGTGTCACAATTCGTATGCTTATGTCATGATAACATTTGAGTATTATTTCTTGCGGTATATCGGATGGAAACCCAGACGTAAATTCCGTAGCCGATTCCGAATGGACGGTAGTGCGGTCTGTACTTGGGCTACAATTCCACGTACCGCTTGGAAAAGTGCCCATATGTGTGCTTGTAGGGTCAATATGTGTGCTTGCGTTTTCCTGAATGTGATATGTAAATTTGTATGTTCGTTGCTATCTTGATATATGTTAAGCATGCAATTTTAAATATGAGATATATGTAAAAGCGTACACATAAGTTTTATTTTGCATATGAGAATTTAGAAGCATGATACTATTGGAAATAAGTGTTACTTAAGCTTAGTTAAATTATTACATGAATCCTTTCATTACAAGTGACATAAGTAAGGGACCATTCCGAACCCAACGGTTTGAGGTCTTCCCTTGCGAGGGGTGAGTGCGGCCTTAAATCTTTGTCCCGGTTCACACCGGGTGGCGACTCCATGTTATGTAATCCTTCCCAACTAGGCCGCGAGCCTAGGAACGGCGTCGCTCAGTTTCTGTGTCCCACACGAGCACTTGGTGATCAGAAACCGACCACTTAAAGATCGGATGACCGGGCATTATCAGATCAGTAGCAGCATTTTCAGTTCAGATAACCGTTGTGATCGGCCTCATAAAGACCGACCAGATAGCGAGATATGCTCCAGATGATAAGTTATCATATTCTTATGGGATAAGAGATAAGTTATCCTATTCTTATGGGTTAAGGAGATAAATTATCCTACTTTCATGGGGAAAGGTTGATGAGTCAGTATCCTAATAGGATATGAGAAGTGAATGTAGTTTTTAACTATGAATCCTTATGGGAAAAGGAATCTGATTTCTTCACTATTATAAATAGAGGAAAGTGTAAGTAAGTGGGATGAAGATCAATATCATTATCATCAGACTTGTAAACACAAGAACATATCAGAGAAACATATTTCGGTAATAAAACATCGTTCGTTCTGTGCCCGTGGATGTAGGTTGGATCTGATCCGCCGAACCACGTTAAATCTTCTTGTTGATGGGTGTATTATCTGTCTTTTGCTAAATTTGCTTTTGATTCCCCCCATAACCAAACAAATTCACTATTGAGGGAGGATTGTCTCGGGAGTAATATTCTCATATTGTCTTGATACCGAAATCAGCCGTCAACAAGACTAATCAAAAGTTTGTAAATTTTACAAGAATTCGATGGTTGCTTAATCAATTAATATTGTGATATGTGGTTCTCTGTGTTTCAACAATCGATTTCAAGGGTCGATTAATAATTGAGATCATGATTAGATAAGACATGTTCTATTTGAATGGTGTATTGTCAAATTTAACATTTTGTCTATTTGCATTTGGGGTACTGCTTTCGTATTTCATAATGTAGAGGAAACAGATTAGGACAGACATATGATATGATATGTCCGTTTATTATTAATTTAATAAATATATATTAAATTTAGAACTAAGGAATAATAATGGAAAGATAAATTTTTCACTGTGAACTTTCGACTTCATTATATGGATCTAATCGGGAACTTGAAACTTGAGATTTAAGTGGGGTTGCTAGAACTAGCATATGCAAAACCACTTATTTATTTTTAAATATATTTAAAAAAAATCCATAAATTATTTGATTAACACAAAAATTATAAAAGGAAGATTGGAAAAAAAAATGGAATGATATCAATTCAGGAAAAAAAAATGGAATGAACCAATAAATAATGAAACAATAAAGACTGAACAAATACAAGAGTACATAAACAGAGGGCTTCATCATTCACGTCAACAGCCTCAGCCGGCGCCTCCACCACCTCCACAGCCGGCTCCTCCTCCGCCTCCACAGCCTCCACCACCACCTCCACAGCCTGCACCGCCTCCACCATGGTCGTGATGATTTGCAGCTGCGTCAGCAATATCAGGAGCGGACTTGAAGCACTCGCCGCAGCAGCTGGTTAAGCATTCCATGAAACTGTTTTTCTTTTTCTTGCTTGCATACTTATTTTCCTTTTTCTTTCCCATAACTGTTACGGGTTACAAATTAATAATATTGAACGCTTTTATCTTCGTGTTATATATTAATGTTACATATTTATTATCGACGTACTATATATAGAAGAAGTTCCATTCTCTTGAAATGTTACTTGATAATCAAGGTATCGTCGACGACTTACCAATTTATACAAGTCTTGGTCGTCTCTTAATTAGTCAACAATAATAATAATAATAATTTGATTGTGTCAGTTTTAAAAGTCTATAGCTTCTTTTCTTGAATACGACCATTCAACTGGGTATTATTAGTCTTTGATTTTAAGCAGTTTGTGTAGAAATTAATATAGTCAACAAAGATAGCCAAAGCGGTATTCGAAAGTTCTAAGAAATTGTTATGCAAAACATGGCACATGAAGGAATTTTGCAAAATGATCGCATTTACAGCCTTGAGAAGTCATCGTTAACCAAAAAGCAAAATGATCGAGCAAGGCCAACTGAAGGAGTTCGAGCAACGCCAACGCGAATTACACAGTGGCCTACCAAGTTCAGGGATTACGAGTTAAACATTATGAGTGAATAAGCACTTAAGCAGTATTGTATTGTAATTAGCAAAACGTTAAAGGGGTCCGTTTGTAATTAGTATAACGTTAGTTGAGAAGTTAGTTGTAATTATGGAAATTATTTACATGCCGTTAGTGACAGTTAGAGACTTAGTTGAGAAGTTGTTACTAAGCAGAATATAAGCTGTAAAACAAATTAATGAAACAACAAGAATTATTTTCTCAATAACAATTTCCCTC
This sequence comes from Zanthoxylum bungeanum, assembly GCA_019454045.1. Classification (NCBI taxonomy): domain Eukaryota; kingdom Viridiplantae; phylum Streptophyta; class Magnoliopsida; order Sapindales; family Rutaceae; genus Zanthoxylum; species Zanthoxylum bungeanum. The sequence continues at coordinate 11,326 of SKCR01040028.1, forward strand.
TCTCTTTCACTTCTTAGGAGAATTAGTAGGAGATTCTCGAATTAAGGCTAACATATACATCCATATCCCCCAATCCAATCAAAAAAACCCAAAATTTATTAGATTTGCATGCATTATTGTTAATAGATTTGCATGGAAAAACTTGTTCATTAAAAACGACACCTCTACTAATTATGACCTTAATTCCTCTTGCTTCGTTTTCCCTAATTTATATCTTTGGTTCCTTCCTGATATCCTAGAAAGATGATGATTAATATATAGATATTTACCGCCCTTCATCTTAATATTTTATGTGTTGTCTCGAGTTTTATGAACGCTTTAATGTGTTTTAGGTGTATTTCGAAGGTAAAAATCATATTACGATTTACCTAGATTCAACTAGAGATGAAAATGATAATGTAACTGTAGGCATTGCATTTTTGCATGTGAAACCCGATGATGAGTCTCAGTTGGATGCACTACCTTTTTAGCTAAGGATATTGCGGGAAACGGAGGTCGGAAGGGGAAATCCGAAATAAGTACGTCATCAAGTTTATTTCACAAGCTCACTGTCTTCGTTAGTGCTGCGTTCGTTACTTCGTTCGAACGTCAGGCAGATTACGGACGTTCGTGTGGCGTTCGAATTGGCGTTCGAACGGCGTCGGTGTTTCTGGTTTTGCTGCTACCTCGCACCCCAGCCCAATTAGCTCCCCAAAGCCCATAAAACACATCCCAATTTAATTAAATTAAACATTAAATATTAAATAAAATATTTAAACCATTTACCAATTAAATAAAACACAAAATATAATCATACCTAATGAAGATAAATCAAATATATTAACTTCCTAACTAAACAAATCACATACTAATTAAAAAGATGTCATGCCTAATTAAAATCAATCATAACAAATTAAAGGTATTGACTTCCTATTCTAGCAAGATTTGTCCCCCCTCAATCTTTGACTTTCCTTGCTCAACACCAAATCAAATCCTCCTTTTAATGCCAAAATCCCTTCCTTGTGAGACAAGATGAAGCCCTAACCTTTCTCTATATAAACCACACCTCTCCAAGGCATTGGTCCTCCTAGTTCACGCCCATCACAAAACAATAAAAGAAGAAAAGAATTTACAACGCCTAGCTCATACACATAATAACAAACAACTCTCTTCACCCCCACTCTCACATTACCGAAAACAACAAGCCCTCAAACACTCTCATATTACCGAAAATACAATAGCCATTCACACCCCCTCCAACCACCAAAACAACTCCTAATCACCACCGAAAATAGCAACCTCCTAAGCCTCCACACATCACCGAAAAATATACCCCCAACGACAGCCCAAACACGCCCCAAACAGCCACTAAAGTACCCCCGAACAGCAGCCCCCTTCCCACCAAAACTGACCCAAACCAGTCCCTAAATCACGCCCAAACAGCAGTAATTTAACCCCTAAAACAGCAGCAAAATACACTTAAAACATTGCCTAAAAATCTAAAAACAGTAACATAAAGAGACTGCATTCATAATCCTTAAAATAATCACACACAACTGCACTAAGAACCCACACAAACTTGGAACAGTTCATTGAAACGTCAAAACAGGTGGCCTGAGCAGTGAGCAGCAAAACAGAGGCCGAACAGGAGCAGAACGGAGTTCGAACCGCAAGCAAAACAGCAAAGCAGTGAGCTAGGTCGCTAAACCAGTGAACCGGAGAAGTTGAGGAGCTGTACCCTTCTGACGTCCGTGAAACGCAAGCCTGAAAGTTGGCAAAATGGTTAGACCTGAGGGTATCTTTCACACTCGTTTTTTTTTGTATTATTTATTAAATATTACTTGCATGATTGTCATGTTGAAATGCATGTTGTGGCCCTTGAGTAGATAAATATGCATGAATTATGAGATGTAGTGTATGTTGTGGCTGTGGAATAAAATGAGAGACGTGTCAACTCTCGCGGTATATCGGATGGAAACCCGGACATAAATTTCATAGCCGATTTCGAATGGACGGTAATATGATCTGTACTCGGGACACAACTCCACGTACCGCTTGAGTAAACGGCACCCTCTTTTGTTTTGTGTTGCTTTTGTTTATTTATTTTTTCGTCACTTGAATTCTGTATGTTGTTTATTTATGCATGATTCAATCGAGCGCATGGGCTTAGTAAGTGGAATGAAAGATCCCCTATGGGGAGGGGTTAAGCCCTTTACCACGATGCTTTGCCGCGCCGGTTGATGTGTGTTCGGTTGGATGCAAGATACGTTCAATCGGGCATACTTAGTTTGATATGATTTCTTTATGTTTTTATGCATGACTCAATCGAGCGCATGGGCTTAGTAAGTGGAATGAAAGATCCCCTTTGGGGAGGGGTTAAAGCCCTTTACCACGATGCTTTGTCGCGCCGGTTGATGTGTGTTCGGTTGGATGTAAGATGTGTTCAATCGGCATATTTAGTTTGATATGATTGTCTTTATCTTTTATGCATGGTTCAATCAAGCGCATGAGCTTAGTAAGTGGAATGAAAGATCCTTATGGGGAGGGGTTAAAACCCTTTACCACGATGCTTTGCCGCGCCGGTTGATGTGTGTTCGGATTGGATGTAAAATGTTTCAATCGGGCATACTTGGTTTTGATATGATTGGCTCTATTTTTGTATGTATGATGCGATCGAGCGCATGGGCTTGTGAGTTAGTCCAAAGGTCCTCTATTTGAGAGACGAAGAGCCTAAAAGGCCACCTTTGTGACACTACTTCGCCGCGCTGGACGAAGTGTGTTTGGGTTGAATGTACGTTAAATTGGGCATACGAAGTCCTACACTTTTATTGTCTTTATTTCATGTGTTGTGATGTGACGCGCATGGGCTTAGTATGTTGGTCTAAAGGTCCTCTCTTTGAGAGACCAAGAGCCCCAAAAGGCCACATTTACGGCAGTACTTCGCCGCGCCCCTTTATTTTGTTGTTTATGTATTGCGTCCCATTTCATGCATCAGGTCTGTTCCCGTTCGAACTCGTTTACGAACGCAACTCGAACGCGCATGCATTTTGCCTTATCATGCATCAGGTCTCATTTCTGTTCGAACGCGTTCATAAACGCCATACGAACGTGAGTATTCTGTTTCATTTCCGTTCGAACACGTTCACGAACGCCATACGAACGTGAGCATTCTGTTTCATTTCCGTTCGAACGCGTTAACAAACGCCATACGAACGTGAGCATTCTGTTTCATTTCCGTTCGAACGCGTTATCAAACGCCATACGAACGCGAACCTTCTATTTACCGTTCGAACGCGTTTACGAACGCTACACGAACGCGAACACACTGAACTGAGACATATTCATCACATGCCATGTATAATTGTTTCTTAGGTGATTTTTTTTTGGAACCACACATAGTCATTCTTATCTTTGTGTACATAATGATGAAAAGCATGTTTATTCCATTAGTTGCGTCATTTGCCTTAGTCTTGATTTAACGCATTACGATTCATATACCTATGCCATGATGACTTTGGAATTATTTCTTGTGATATATCGGATGGAACCCAGACATAAATTCCGTAGCCGATTCCGAATGGACGGTAATGCGGTCTGTACTTGGGATACAATTCCACGTATCACTTGGAAAGTGCTCACATGTATGCTTGTGCGGTTATTATGTATGCTTGTGTTTTTTCATGAATATGATATGCTGAATGAAGTTGTATGTTCGTTGTTACTTTAAGGTATTTTCAGGCATGTGTTCTTAGATGTGAGATATATGTGAAATGTATGTATAAGTTTTTTTTGTACCCGTGAATTTAGAAGCATGATACTCTTGGAATAAGTGCTACTTAAGCCTGATTAAATTATTACATAAATCCTGTCATTACAAGTGGCATAAGTAAGGGACCATTCCGAACCCAATGGTTTGAGTTCTTCCCTTGCGAGGGGTGAGTGTGGCCTTAAATCTCATTTTCCCGGTTCACAACTGGTGGCGACTCCATTATTCTCCGGTTTAGTCCCCCGTGGCTACTCCGTACTCCCGACCGGGCCGCGAGCCCGGGACAGCATGCGTCGCCCAGTTCCTATGTTCCCACAGTAAATCCCCAATTCGGAAGATGTTACCACCGGCATGGATAGACCATACTAACCCCATAAGCCTCTGATTCAAATAACTACTATTCAATTTCTAATACTATTTTCTTTAATTAATATATATCGTATATATGGGACCGTGGCCCAAACTTACAAATTAACATACAAACTTAACTCCAATAACTTTATACATAAAGACACATGTTTTACAATGACTACACATAACTCAAATGCTAGTACATGACTTTTACATGACTCTGACTGACTCCAATTGGACTTTTACTCTTTGACTTGGACTGGTGGGCTCCAAACCCTAATGACTGCAACAGTATCCGTCCTTCTGAGCTCGTCCTTCGAGAAACCTGCAAGACATGGAAACTGAGAGTGGGGGGGGTTAGATCGTTGTACGATCTAAGTGAGTGGACGAAAAACTGAAATACTAATATCAAAACATTTGATTTTTAAAACCAAAGTGCTTGAAGTAACTCTATATGAAAATTCTTTTCTGAAAACTGCGTCTGAAATCTCCTTTATAAAACTCAGCTTTCTGGAAACTACTTTTGAAGCTCTGGTTTCTGAAAAACTATTTCTAAAATCTGATTTCTAAAAGCTGTATACTGAGAATTTGGAGTCTGAAAACTGGTGTATCTGAAAATCTTGACGTATGAGGGCGTTACGTATCGTCGTCCCCCCATACTCCTAACTGGAACCAGGAATGCAAAACCATGACTTTGAGGCGTTACGTATCATCGTCTCTCAAAGCATGCCACTCATGTCCTTGAAACTGGTGGTCCTGGGGCGTTACGTATCGCCGTCCCCAAGCCACTGAACTAGAGCCGGTAGTGCTGATCTATGCTACTACCTGACCCTGAAACTAGGGTCTAGGGGCGTTAGGTATCGCCGTCCCCCTATCCCTAACTAGGATCTAGGGGCGTTACGTATTGTCCCCCCCAGTCCTATACATGTGCACATGTTCTCTGTCCGTCATTCCAAACAGTATCCAGTTACATACTGGGTGGATTTTTCCCTCATGCCCCAAAAAACATAAAACATGTTCTGAAAAATATTTCTTTCTCAAATATAATTTAAATCATAAGCTTTTATGTAATAACTTTAATATGAATGATCTATCGCCCTAAAGCATAAAAAGTAAATCTGTTGCAAAAATAACAACGTGAAAACAAATTTAAAAGAGTAGTGTCCACTCACAGATTTTTGGAATTTGGTTGGTACCGAATCCCCTCGTCGAAGAAGATTGTGGTTCATGTGGATAATCTATGATTGGAAACTTGATTAGTATATACGTTGTAGAACGAGTTTCGGAATTTAGCTAAGCTTATTAATACAACAATATATTTTATCTACAAGGCTTATCATATTTGTATCTTGATGTAAAGTATGTATACAAACTAATACAAGACCTATAAGGCGGCCTCTAATGTGCTAGGATGGAACTGGGATGGTTTAAAAATATTTTTTGGGTAATTCTGGTCATTCCGTCGCGAAACAAAGCCTTGTGCGTCGCGATATGAACCATTTCAGAATGGGTACCCGAAAATTTCCAGGTCGCGTCACGACGCGGCCATTACAGAGATAAATTCTGTGAATTCACCTGTGCATGTCGCGACGCTGACCCATTTTCCAGGATTCTAGCATGTTTTCTAAGTCTTATCTTACTTCAATTGAATAACCAACACTTCTATATCAACGATATTGCACAAACCACTCCAATGAGCTTCAACTCCTCATATTCCATACACATCATCAAGCTCCAACAGTTCTTTAATTTTTCTTACTCTTGCTTTACTTTAGCTAAATTCTTAAGTTTCGAAAAAGAGTTGAACACTTAGTTTTGTCATCAATTTTTTTCCTTCTATCACCAAAAATACCATTATTAACATGATATTAATCCTATCTCATCATCATATTCTCAAAATCCAACAAACCAATTTTTGGGTCAATTGGGTTTTACCTTATCTTGCTTGATTCTTCTTTAATTCTCCAAATTAAAAAAGAATGTGAAACCATTTTCTTTGCTTCTCCATTCTTCTTCTCTCCCTTCTTCTTCTTATTCTTCTTCTTCTTCTTATCTCTTCTCTTTCTTCTTCTTTTTCTTCTTCTTCTTCACGTTTTTCTCTTTCTCTTTTTTCTTCTTTTTTCTTTTTTCCATTTTGTGAAATATTCAATAGTAACTCCCTTATATACTAGGGCTTAATTGATATTTGGAAAGATGTAGAAAAGTGTAGAAAAGTGGGAAAAATATGAGATTATTCTAGATAGGTCTGTGGCACAATTCACCTAATTCTGACTTGTATTTTTCACCTGTTTCTGGTTTGATTTTGAAAAAATATTCAACTTGGAAGTTGTAGGTCTCGATCTCAGCTTTCTATTGATATAAAATTCATCAAAATCAGAGTTCGTATGAGAAAATTACAGCCTAAAAATCATGGGCTATCCGGAGTGGAATATCGTACAGTTCGGTATCGGCACTTCGAGGAATATGGATTGTCCCCCAAGGTCACTTCATGAGTGCAGATATGTTCAACATAATTTATGCTATGAATATTCATCCCAGAATGAAATGAAATGGTAACCGGGATTATTGATCGGAGAGATTACCGGTCGTTATAAATTCTCCCCTCTTAAATAGGATTCGTCCTCGAATCCTTTCTAGGGTGTAACTTGCAGGTTTTCTTGTTCCGAGAATAACTTGCAACTCTACTACACTCATCCTCTTGGCTCCAGTCTTAGCTGATTACTTGATCTTCCTCTTTTCCCTTTACGAAGTCTTCGTTATTTATAATTTTCTTTCTCCGAGTTTTCAAGTATCACTATATATGGGTTCGGGGCTTCATATTTCATAACTAACCCTTTATGTACTCTTACTGTCGAACGATGGCTCCCATGCTTAGGACATTACTCCGGGTATTAAACTAGTCAAATTTACTCTTCTGCACCTTTAGTTTCTTTGCTAGTTCGAGTACGATTATTGTCTCTATGCTGGCTATTCTTTCTTTGCTTACTTGTACTCTAGAATACTCATCCTCTAATTATCCCTTAAATCTTACCCTGTTATGAATTGTACAATCTCAACAGCTCCGATATTCTTAGTTTCCTTGATTCTCTGTAGGTTGGACTTAATCTTTTCTTAAATTCTTTCATACATTATACTCATCAATTTTCGACTCAATCAGGTTCTTCTCAACTGGTATCTTTGATTCTTACTAGAATTACTGGTGTCTCCTCGGTTAGGCTTCTCATGTTCCATTTCCGGAATCAAGAGGTTTAAAGGAGTGATCTTTGTGGTTACTGGTAATGCTTGCACTCGATACTTCCTTTGCCCCACTTTGTTCAACTTAATCGTAATATTCTTTTATATCTTGATTACTCAACTCTTTCTATATTCTCTTTTCCAAGTTCCAACTACCTATGAGTCTATTCTTCAAATCCTAATATCTCTATTTATTTAAGGGGTTTAGGGTTTCCTAACACACTGGTTCTGTCTACCGATAACTCTTGTACTAGATGTATTGCTCCAGGATAATTTCCTAGTGATCCTCCTTAATTCGCTAAAGGTTAGACTTACTCATATGTACCTTGATGCTTAAACTGCATTCCTTCCTTATTATTAACATCAACGTTGATATTTTGGCATGCTAAAGTTCATTTGCTTTTTGTACTTGCTTTTATTGTTACTCACTGCAAATCTGATTGTTGTTCCTTTACTTTAACTCGTGTTCTATTCCTGTTTGCATGCTAAGATAGCTCCTCTTTATTGTCTTCCACATTGTAATAATCTTATTTTCTCCGTTCTATTCTATACCCCTGCCAAATCACCCATTCATGTGGCTAACGCTATCCCCAAACTCGTGGCAATTTGGTCAACTTAGATTAAGATTGGGCATAACATAAAGATTACGTGAACTAAAACGTAATGGGTCTTTGGTTTCTCTCAAATACTGAAAATCCTTAATGCTTACTTAATATCCTCTCTTATTATTTCTGTACTAAGCCGGTTTCACTTCCACCCCTTTTACTGTATGGGTTTTATGGCGAAACTTCGGTAACGCAGCGGAAACGCGGAAAATCAAATTTTCCGATTTCAAAATTTTTCTTGGATCAATTAAATAAACTTATTTATTTAATTACCCGATTATTAAATTCTGAAAAATTACACAAGAAATCAAATTTCTTGGTAATTACCGAATTGCCCCAAAACTTTGTAAATTGATCATTTTAGTCCTAAAATTGTCAAATATAATTTTGGATGATTCTAAATCATTTCTAAAATTATTTCCAACATGTCCAACACATCAAAATCATATTGCAACAAAATCCCCAATTTTTAGCTAATTGCCGAACATACCCATAATTTTTCAGTTTTTCCAATTTGGTCTTTTTTGTTCAAAACATGTCAAGATCAAATCCAATCAACCAAAAATTAATATGCATCATATACACCCCATAATACATCACATATATGAAAAGCCTCAAATTTGGAAAGGGTTAAGAACCCTAATTTTATAATTTCTTCAAATTGACAAATATTACCAAATCATTTAAATCCAACACTTTAATTCAAACTTTACCACACCAAACAAGTCTCACCATCATGAAACAACTCAAGAAGAATTCTAAGTCATCAATGAGTGGCTTAGCAACTCTAGAATGGCAACATGATGATCAAATAATCAAAAGTAAGCCATTGAAACCATTTCAAGCTTACTTTATAACCATACATGCATACATCTTTCAAACAAGTTCACAACCAATTAAAACACAAACTATAAGTGTAGAGACAACATACTAGCAACACATGTTGAAGCTAAGCATATTAGAAATATTTTCTATGTTGGAAGATTTAAAGAAAAACTTATAAAATCAAGAAATTTCCAAGCTTTTCTCTTTGTTTTTCAAATTTATCTCTCAACTCTTTTGTTTTTGTTTTTGTAAAACTTGTTAACCTAAACCTGATAAAATGAAAAAAAAAATAATATATACTCACACCAAATAGCCTTGGCCGAAATTGGTAAGCATAAATATCTAGATATTTTATTTTTTTGTTTCATTTAATTTTGCTTTATCAACTTGTGTAAATGATGATTAAACCATTTAATGACTTTCAAAAAGTCAAATAAAGCAACTCATGGCATTTCCAAAAAATATAAAACTTAAGATATTTATATTTTTAATTAATTTAATTATTTAACAATTAAATAATTAAATAATTATTTAAATATAAATATTTTAAATATATGTATTATATTTACTTTAAATGTCCAAATACATATATATTTATGATATATGTCAAATATCACAATTTGACATTTAATTAATGTGTATTTAATAAAATTTATCATTAAATACAAATACACAAAAATTAAGAAATGACTATTAGGTCTATTCGCATGTATTTTTCGTTTAACCTTAAAAGACTTATAAATAATCAGTATTATTCATAAAATTGCCTAGTGCTCTACGAGTGTATTTCACTAGTGAGACTCAATAGATTAAGGCATATCCGTCACGAAATCCAATTTTATGTCCATAATTTACCCACCCGTAAATTATGACGACCACAGATAATCTCGTTGAATCATACAGGTCGAGGTCATGTCATATGTTTAATTCCTCTGTCATAAGTATCCGGATATATCCCAGAGATATAGATGTAAAAGTCAAATCTCTATAGGGACAATCCCGTCGACGTCTCTATTAGCAATCTCAAAAAGAACACTTAGAACTCACTTCTAAAGTGTACCACGGGCCCATGGTTTTTATCTGATTGCTAATCATTTATTGACTACCTATACTCTGTACACAGAACTGACGGATCCTATCTCAACACACACAGGGCACCCTGAGGATCTGTCCACACCCAACAAACAGGCAGAGGTCTGATCTGAATAGATCGGTGATGTGACTGCCATCTAAGTGTGGAAGATGTCTCATGTGCCCACAGTGGTATCTCAAGTCGAAGAATCACAAATGCTACTCAACCCGAGAAGATTCTTATTGACTTTGGTGTACCATCCATTAAGAATCTTCGATGAGTCGTTCAGTTTATATCCGCTATAAACACCTACACATCTATACGAGTCTCCAAGACTCATGGTTCATTGAGAAACCTTTGGAATCATATATTCTAGTATACAACATGTACTGGTCTCAACGTGTTTACTTTACTGACAAGTAGTGTAAACCTTGACTAGGAACTGTCTGAGAATGACAATGTCATGATACAACTCAATGTCAATTGCGACGCTTTTGCAACTGCATCATGACTAATCATTCTAAGGTCAATTACGTCTTTACCATATAAGAAGATATATTATATTACAGAAACTGCTTATTTTATTCATAATAAAATATTTTACAATAGTATTTACAAGGAAATAAAACGAGGAATTGGCGCTCTGAGCACCAACCCCAACAAAATCTCTCACTTTCTCTAGTGCCAATATCGATTGTATCTAATACCCATCGACTCCACATGTTTATCAAATAACTTCGGAGGTATGGCCTTCGTAAGCGGGTCTGTTACATTATCTTCACTCGGTACCTTGTATATGACAATATCCATTCATGACACAATCTCTCGAATGATATGGTACTTGTGTTCCACATGATTTGACTTCTGATGCGCCATTGGTTCCTTTGCTTGCGCAACGGCTCCAGTATTATCACAGTATAATAGAATCATATTCTCGATACTTGGGACAACTCTTATTACCAAGATATATAAATGATAAATGGTCCTTATGATTAGTTCTGGATTGAGATGATATGAGACAGTATCAATCCACGAAGGTTTAATCATTAAATATCCCTAGTCGGAGTATTATCGAGACTGGACATCGATAATGCGTAAAAGACTAGTATTACACTTGTGCGCGTTGTGGGAGCATAACAGCATAGTTCTCATATATTTGAGTATGGATACTCATGCAAGTCGTAGGCATTGCATTTTCGCATGTGAAACCCGATGATGAGTCTCATTTGGAGGCACTACCTTTTGAGTCACGAAAGCCGCGGGAAACGGATATCGGAAGGGGAAATTCAGAATAAACAAGCTCATTGTCTTCGTTAGTGCTGCGTTCGTTATTTCGTTCGAACGAAAACAGATTGCAGGTGTTCGTGTCGCGTTCGATGAAGCGTTCGAACGGTGTCGGTAATTCTGGTTTTGCTGCTAGCCTCACACCCAGCCCATTTAGCTCCCCAAGCCCATAAAACACATCCCAAATTAAATAATAAATATTAATTTAAACATTAAACATTAAATAAAATATTAAACCATTTACCAATTAAATAAAATATTACCTAACTTAAACTAAAATCATGCCTAATATAAATAAATTGATATATCATATACTAAAATTAAATAAGATATGCCTAATTAAAATCAATCAACCAATTATATTCCCAATCTAATAAGATTATTCCCAAACTTAAATATTTGTATTCCTAAACCAACACAAATAAATATTACAACTTCCTAAAATAAAATATTTTGTCCCCCCTCAATCTTGTGTATACCTTTCTCATCTCTCCTAATTTGGAAACAAGATCTCTTCCTTGTGAGACAAGGTGAAACCCTAGACATCTTCTATATAAACAACCCCTAACCCAAGCCATTCCTCTCATTGACACAGATAATTCACACCCAAAACTCTCTCGAAATATCTCTAGACTCTCTCTACACACCCAAGACTAAACAAAAAAAAGAGAAAACACTTCACACATACACAAGAAAGAAAACAAAGAACCCACCCTCCATAGTTGAATCCAAAGCACCTACAACCACCTCCATAGCCGAATCCAAAGCACCTACAACCACCATAGCCGAATCCAGAACACACCAAACTCACCCTTAGCCGAATCCTAAAACACGCCTAAACAACCCCTAGATTACCTTAAAACAGTAGCCCAAATCCTTAAAAAACAGTAACATAAAAACTGCATAGATAATCTTAAAAATAATCACACACAACTGCACTAAAAACCCACAAAACTTGGAATAGTTCATTGAAAACGTTAAAACAGGTGGCCCGTGCAGTGAGCAGCAAGACAGAGGCCGAATAGGAGCAGAACGGAGTTCGAACCGCAAGCAAAACAACAAAGTAGTGAGCTAGGACGCTGAACCAGTGAACCAGAAAAGTTGCGAAGCTTTACCCCTTCCGATCTTCGTGAAACGCGAGTCCGAGAGATGGCTTAAAAGGTTAGACCTGAGGGTATCTTTCACACTTGTTTTCCTTTTCCGCATTATTTATTAAGTATTACTTGTATGATTGTCATGTTGAAATGCGTGTTGTGGTCTTTGAGTAGATAAATATGCATGAATTATGAGATGTAATATGTTGTGGGTATTGGATGAATGAGAGATGTGTCAACTCTCGCGGTATATCGGATGGAAACCCGGACATAATTTCATAGCCGATTCCGAATGGACGGTAGTATGATCTGCACTCGGGCCACAACTCCATGTACCGCTTGGTAAACGGCACCATCTTTCTTTCATTGTGTTGCTTTTGCTTATTTAGTTTTCTTTACTTGAATTCAATATGTTGTTTATTTATGCATGATTCAATCAGGCGCATGGGCTTAGTGAGTTAGTCCAAAGGTCGTCCATTTGGGAGATAAAGAGCCGAAAAGGCACCTTTGTGACACTACTTCGCCGCGCCGGTTGATGTGTGTTCGGTTGGATGTAAGATACGTTCAATCGGGCATACTTAGTTTGATGTTATTGAGTTTATCTTTTATGTATGGTTCAATCAAGCGCATGGGCTTAGTAAGTGGAATGAAAGATCCCTTATGGGGAGGGGTTAAAACCCGTTACCACGATGCTTTGCCGCGCCGATTGATATGTTTTCAGATTGGATGTAAGATGTGTTCAATCGGGCATACTTGGTTGATATGATTGGTTCTATTCTTGTATGTGTGATGTGACGCGCATGGGCTTAGTATGTTGGTCTAAAGTTCCTCTCTTTGAGAGATCAAGAGCCTCAAAAGGTCACCTTTACGGCAGTACTTCGCCGCGCCCTTTATTTTGTGTTTATGTATTGCGTCCCATTTCATGCATCAGGTCTGTTCCCGTTCGAACGCGTTTACGAACGCAACTCGAACGCGCATGTGTTTTTGCCTCATCATGTGTCAGGTCTCATTTCCGTTCGAACGCGTTAACAAACGCCATACGAACGTGAGCATCTGTCTCATTTCCGTTCGAACGCGTTAACAAACGCCATACGAACGTGAGCATTCTGTTTCATTTCCGTTCGAACGCGTTTACGAACGCTACTCGAACGTGAGCATTCTGTTTCATTTCCGTTCGAACGCGTTTACGAACGCTACACGAACGCGAACACACTGAACTGAGTCTTCTTCATTAGATTTCATGCATAATTTTCCTAGTAGCTATCTCCACATGTATAAATGCAAATATGTTAATGTATTACAATTCATATGCTTATGTCATGATAACATTTGAGTATTATTTCTTGCGGTATATCGGATGGAAACCCAGACGTAAATTCCGTAGCCGATTCCGAATGGACGGTAGTGCGGTCTGTACTTGGGCTACAATTCCACGTACCGCTTGGAAAAATGCCCATATGTGTGCTTGTATGGTTAATATGTGTGCTTGCGTTTTCCTGAATGTGATATGCAAATAAAGTTGTATGTTCGTTGCTATCTTGATATATGTTAAGCATGCAAATTTAAATGTGAGATGTATGCGAAATGCGTACATAAGTTTTATTTTACATATGAGAATTTAGAAGCATGATACTCTTGGAAATAAGTGTTACTTAAGCTTGATTAAATTATTACATAAATCCTTTCATTACAAGTGACATAAGTAAGGGACCATTCCGAACCCAACGGTTTGAGGTCTTCCCTTGCGAGGGGTGAGTGCGGCCTTAAATCTTTGTCCCGGTTCACACCGGGTGGCGACTCCATGTTATTTAGTACTTCCCAAACTAGGCCGCGAGCCTAGGAACGGCGTCGCCCAGGTTCTGTTGTCCACACAAGTGTAATAGGAGGTTGTGTCTACTGATTGTACGGAAACAACTTCGCTCTGGATAGACCCCTCGGAATTCCATTGGTAGTATGACTATATGTCTATGGAAGTCCGAATCAGGGTAGATGTATTTGGTCTTAACCTGAGACTAGCACCGCTAATACTTGCGACAATCAATATACTTTGGTTTTGGTCGTCCAGGGCTTTACAGGTTTTGTGTACGCCTCTTCTGGGTATATTGAGAATCGTAGTGTATTGGGTGTGATGTCAAGACGGAAGTATCACTCCAGTCATAGAGGAGATGATGATCACGTAGGATACGGAACTGGTGCTCTTATGTACTGATGCTCTTATGCTCTTATGTTTCGCAAATAATCCCGGGCTCGGGTTCGCTAATTCCAAATTAACGAATTTTCCGTTACGACGCAATTAAACGATTACGCCTAGCAAAATCACTATTCACGTCGCTAACGAATTAATTCTAAATTAACTCGTTCGCCCGAATTAAAATCTAATTTTAATTCCGCGTCGAAATCCAATTTCGCATAATATATCAAATATATTATTTTATCGATTAATTCCAATTAATCGTTCTCTCTCTTTAATTAATATTTTATCCCAGATAAAATAACTCCGTAATAAATACATATTAATTTTCTCTCTCATCAAATTAATCCCAGATTAATTAAAGTGCGAGTCATACATCATCGGTGAATCTTCGGGAAGCGACCCATGAGATCCCCGGATATGTTGGCAGTAAATACGGTCGTCGGACTATCCGAACACGTAAGTACCTCGTACTACTTTTGTACCGATTTACAAGACAAGGTTGGCTTCTAGCAAAACGTCATGCCTACCCAATTCTCCAGAAATATCCTTATAGGAATATATGATCTATATCAAGCGTAGTATACCGTAGTATTGTGTATATTGATCCAGTATCGGATGTTCACGTGCTAGGCCTGGGGCTGGAATTGTGTCTGCCCCGTACGAAGCACATATCGGATGTTTGGCAACTGGTCTCTATAATCGGATATACAGGACCTAGTCATAATATCCTGATAGCTCGAGCATTTAAGAGAACAAGTTCTGTATCCTATGTGACCATCATCTCCATATGACTGGAGTGATACTTTCGTCTTAACATCACACCCAACACACTACGATTCTCAATATACCCAGCATTGGCGTACACAGAACCGGTTAAAGCCCTGGACGACCTCAACCAAAGTATATTGATTGTCGTAAGTATTAACGGTGCAAGTCTCAGGTTAAGACCAAATACACCTACCCTGATTGCAGACTCCCATAGACACATAGTCATACTACCAGTGGGATTCCGCATGGGTCTATCCTGAGCGAAGCTGTTTCCCGTACCATCGATAAAACACAACCTCCAATGGGAAACTCGGTATCCGGCCCATGAGCTAGTAGCTTTGTCCTTGGTCACTACAGCAATGAAGTTACGCCCATATTTTCAAGCCCGTCCCATCGGGATGTACACCAAACACTCATTGAGGTAGATATTTTATAAGTCGGAGACCTCAGGTCTTCTGGTGAAATGGTCCGTGGAGCTCAGTGAGTATGACATATCCTACCTACCTAGGGTGTCGATCAAGTGGCAAGCATTGGCAGATTTTATGGTAGAATTCACTGGTCCTCGGGTTATGGTAGTAGGAGAAGCCAAGTGGGAATTGTTTGTCGATGTTTCGGTCAGTTCACAATGATGTGGAGTTAAAGTAATCCTCAGAAGTAATGAAAGGGAGGAGCTAAGTTATACCTTAAGATTTGCCTTCAAAACAACAAATAATGAGGCAAAATTAATCTTGGCTGGGTTGAGACTCTGTGAGGCAGTTGGAGTAAGAAATGTGGTGGTAAAAAGTGATTCTCAGTTAACCGCTCAGCAACTAAACGATGAGTTCCAAGCAAGGGAACCAAAAATGGTAGCTTACCATGCCGAGGTGAAGAAGCTAATTGAAGGGATGGAGAACGTGGAATTCGAGCAGATCGAAAGGGAAAATAATCAGCAAGCAGATTCTATGGCTTGGCTTACAACCTCCATCAAATTGAAGATTCCTCGGGTTATACCATTGGAAATCTTGCAGCCAAAAAGTGTGGGAGCATCCAACGTTATGGAAGTAAAAGTCGAAGGTGGATCGACCTGGATGGACCCAATCAAGAAATACCTAGAGTCGGGAGACCTTCCGAAGGACAAGAAAGAAGCGAGGAAACTGAAGTATCGAAGTGTAAAGTTTTGCTTGATAGATAGAATATTATACTGAAGAGGGTACACCATGCCATATCTAAAGTGTCTGTGACCTGAGGAGGCTACTTATGTACTTAGAGAAACTCACAAATGGATCTGTGGAAGTCACTTTGGAGGTCATTCGATCGCACACAAGGCACTCAGGTAAGGTTTTTTCTGACCGGTAATGCACTAAGATGGGATCAAGGTCACCCGGTCGTGTGATATGTGTCAAAGGAATGCCAACATACCCCAACAGCCGCCTGAGCAACTGACCACTCTGTCAATTCCTTGGCCATTTGCACAGTGGGGGTTGGATATTATTGGACCCATGCCTATGAGTCGTGGTCAACCAAAATTTGCAATTGTGGCCAATGATTACTTCACCAAGTGGGTGGAGGCTGAGCCATTGTCTCTAATAACCGAGAAGAAAGCAATGGAGTTCATCAGAAAGAATATTATATGCCGATTTAGGATTCCCCGAGTTATCATCACAGACAACGGGAAACAGTTCGATAGCAAAGGCTTCAAAAAATTCCTCAAGAACCTTCAGATCACACTGAGATTTTCCTCATCTGCCCACTCAGTCCAACGGACAAGTAGAGGCAATTAACAAGGCCATAAAGAATAATTTGAAAGTAAGACTCAGACTGTGTAAGGGCTTATAGGTTGAAGAATTACCAGAGGTATTATGGGCGCATCGGACAACCTACAATGACTCTACGAGTGAAACAACCTTTTCTCTGGCCAACGGTTGCGAAACAGTCATCCCGAAAGAAATTATGATAAAGACACATCGGGTACATGATTTTGAGGAAAAGATAAATGAAGAACTTATCAGACACCATATTGACCTGATAGAGGAGAAGAGAGAAACATCAGCACTAAGGATGGCCATATAGCAACAGAGGATGGTACGCTATTACAACAAGAGGGTTCGTGTACAAGCCTTTCGTCCGATGGACTTGGTCCTGAGACAAGTGACCCAGAATATAAAGAGACCCGAGGAAGGTTCCCTGGGAGCGAAATAAGAAGGACCATACAGAGTTACTGAAATCAACAGGTCGGGTGCCTATCATCTGCAGTAGCTGGATGATACCTGACTCAAAAAGCCTTGGAATACTGAGATGCTGAGGAAATATTTTCAATAAGCCTCTCTTAGAATGACCCTCAAAGAGTTGTAAGATGGGGAAGATCTCCTGAATATGAATAAGCAAGTTGAGAAACATCGTCAGAAGTCTCCATCTAGGATTTAGTTGTTGAATGAATGCAATGTCATGAGTTAGAGATCGATGGGGTTTTTGCCCGTCAGTACTAATGTTGAACAAGTTCCTCCTAGAGAAATTGTGACTGTTGTTCGACCTACCAGTTTTCTAGTTCTCCAAAGAAACATTATTAAGAATTGTTCAGAGATGAAGAGGAAATGCTTGGTTCAGAAGGACATTTTAAAGAATTGTTCAAAGATGCGGAGGAAATGCTTGGTTTAGAAGGACATTGTCAAGAATTATTCAGAGATACAGAGGAAATATTTTCAATAAAGTCTTTCTTAGAATAACCCTCAAATAGTTATAAGATGGGCGGTATATCCCCTGAATATTAATGAGGCTTTCTCCATTTTTAATAAAAACGTGTTCATCTATGTTTTTTTTTATTATTTGAACGGGAAAGACATGTTTAATATTCTTGTGAAATACTCATGATCGGAATGCATGAAGGGATGCAAGGCATGTGGGAAAAGCATGCACCTCTGTGGCATCCCTTAGCCGCGGGTTTGGGTGGTTTGGTAGATAATAAGTTAGTTCCGGTTAGGAGAAATTTGATGTTGCTAGTATATAAAGTATAGTTACAGTGCGGAAAGAGAGTATGTATGTATATGGATGAATGCTTCTAGATTGGTGTATGAGAGATGCCAGAATACCGTATATGTGAGGTATAGTGTGAAATCGAGAAGATAAGTTCATTACATTATTGCATTCAGTACAGTAAGAAAACTATCCAGGTATAATATAAGTAAACAGCCATCGGGTAAAGATGAGATTTATAAGTTTGTGTATTTACATATATCTTATTTTTATTTTAGTTCTTATTGTTACTTGATATATTTACATAAGACGTGAGTTACTTACTGAGCTTTATAGCTCACACCCCGAATGTTTGCTAGTTTTGCAGGTTCGGATTGGATTTTCAGTGCTAGAAGATTCTAGAAGCATCTTGTAGACAGCGGATCACCCGAATGCAGTCAAGTTGGTCTTGAGTCGTTGTATTGTTCTGGGATGTGTTATGGGCTCCCACAGCCTTAGTTTTATTTAGTTGTATCATATGTGAAATTTTAATCGTGCTGAGCACGTATTTATTTATAGATATTCCGTATTATGTCAGGCCGGAGGCCAAATTTTCTTATGAACTGAGAATAATGGTTTGTAATTGATATCAAGACATCTCGAGGTACTGGACTTGATCCAGGTTTCATGATTTTTTAGCAGAGGTCATGCCGAGATTTTTACTAACATCAGAAGCTTATGGAGATGGATTTTCCTATCTCCTGCCAGTAGCATCCTGGTTTCGGGCGGGATGTTACAATCTCATCCTCAACATATTCAACGTCTGAAATAACCTCACCATCACCCCTCATATACATGGTTCTTTTATTAGGGCACTGTGAAGCTATATGATTACTCTCTAAACACTTGAAATATTTAATGTCACGACTTCTATTTAGTGGTGTGTCAGTTTATGGCTTAGGCTTGGTAGGGGAATCTTCCCTTGGTTTTGCGGCCTCTTCAGTTGCCGCTATACCTTCATTGCCATGTCCACCATATCCTCTAACTCTATATGATGCTGCAACTCAACCATATTGGCAATTTCTTTATTCATCCTACCCAGAAACCTTACTATGGTGGCCTCCTAATCTTCCTCCACATTAGCTCAGATCATGGCAATTTCCATCTCCTTATGGTAATCTTCTACACATTGAAATCCTTGTGTAAGGTTCTGAAGTTTTTGATATAAGTCTCGGTAGTAGTGGCTAGATAGAAATCGCTTCCTCATAATTGTTTTCAACTATGCCCATGTAGTGATCGGGCACTCACTATTCCTCTTAATATTTGTCATCATATGGTCCCACCAAATAAGGACATAATCGGTAAATTCAATAACGCTCAACTTCACCTTCTTCAACTTTGAATAATTATGCCAGTGAAAAAAATAGCTCGAGTTTACACTTTCATTCTAAGTAAGCTTCAGGATCACTATTTCCTTGGAAAGAAGGAATAGTCGTCTTGATTTTGCCCAAGTCACCATCTTCCTCATCCCCATGCCCCATTCAGAACCTTCTTTCATTCCTACCCCTTCTAGGTCGAAATCTACCCATATCCACCTCAGACACTCTGTCAAACTTCTCTTCAAAGTCAAATTCATTCTCGGCCTCCATCTCATCCATGGATATTGCATGCCGCCTACTAAGTCTATGGGGAATAGGTTCTGCCTCATTGGCATAGAAGGTCGTGGTGGTCTACTTTCTAGAGTTTTATTTTGCCTCATCGCCTTGACTTCATCCCACATATCTCTCATCATCTCTAAAACCCTAGTAAACTCTTACTGAAGAACCGACAAATTCAATGCCACATCTCTCAATTTAAGTTCTTATGGAATATAGTCACTCTTACTTAGAGCTTCGGCTTCTCTGGATATTTTTTAATCCTTTTTTCTTTTTTTCTTTTTTATTTTATTATATAACAAAAAGGTTAGTAGTAAAAAAATAAATAAAACGTAAAAATCATCACAGTTCACTCGTGTTTGTCACTTAAAGTGTTTTTACCCGTCACTAAGCTCACCCACACTTGCCTTTTACCGTTCTTACCCTCGGACGAGTTCTTAAAGAATTTGAGCCTAGCGTGGCCGAAACTCTTAGTATTTTCCCAATAGTAAAAGTTCAGCTTGATTGCAAGTTCGACATATAGATAGAAACAAGACAGAAAAGAACCGGACTAGGATACAATCGCGAGACTTAATCAAGAAATGAAAGAAAAAGAACATGGCAATAAAGTATTTGGAAAAAAAAAGTGACATGCTAGCTAAGTGCGCAAACAAGTATGCAAACAAGCAAGAAAGAGGAAAAAAACACACTCTAGATTGCGGCAAATATGATACTAGGTAACCAATTTCACATAAATTTGGAATATTTAAATACGCATAGGAAAATCACATCAATCACCTCATCTCAATAATAAGAACACTAAGAAAAAATTACATATAGGCAAAATTTGATAATTTTGTATTTTTTTAAATTACGTCTCTCGGACTTTTTAAAGCGTTTGATATAGGGGAATTTGCCTAATTTTGATTATTCTAATATATAAGAAACCACCATTCTTATCAATTAAACTTTCTCACCAAGTAACCATATTACCACAGGGAAACCCATTGCCACTGAAACTGTTTTTTTTCACGAACTAAGGAATCATAGGGCAGAAAACAAAACACATAACAGAAGTACATAATGCAAAACAGATAACGAAAATATTGAAATCACACAAAGCATAATGGAAAACAATGAAAAAAAAAACAAAAAAATAAAATGAAACGCGTAACAGAAACAAAGTTAACGCGGAATAGAAAAATATGCATAAAAAACAGAATAAAAAAAAATCAAACAGATATGTGAACTGAACCAGGAACCTTTGCTCTTGATATCAACTAATGAAAATCTGCCTGGAATAAGCTAAGAAAACCCACACGGGATTGAAATTATTCCCAAGAAAGACAAGACATTTCAGGTTCAAACTCTAAACCTCTGAAGAACTGGAAACAGAAACCTATAGTGTTAATGGGGGCGCCACAAAGGGTGAGCAAACCTTTGATAAGCCAAATTCAATGTGCCCTAACAATGGACTAACCCTAAAAAGCTTTATGTGCCCTAACAATGGAAAAACGGTAAGTCTTCAAAGTACAGCCAAAACAAACACACCCAAAAAACTCAGAAACACACATATTTCACCCCTAAAACCCAGAAAAAACACACCCCGCATGTACACACAAATAACAGAAGTACCATACACATGAGTAAACCCATCCCTCGTATTTCTACTATCATAACCTCATGGCATAAACATAAGCACCCAACACATGCAAACTACCACCATTATTAAAAAGTAGAAACATAAACAAAGAGAGAAAAATCGGTAGAGGACTTACTTGTTCAAATGGAGGAGATGTTGGGAAGCTTGAAAGGGAGTTAAACGCTAGAAGTTGCAAAAAACAGAGAGGTTTTTCAGTTTCATTGAAAAAACGGAGTGGTAAAAAAGGGCATGGGTACAGTGGCATTTAAATAGGCTGCTCAGGTTGATCTCGGTCCTTTGATTAAGACAAAGTGCCCATAATCAACGCCACGTGTGAGAGAGATCTCGGCCGATGAATTCAAATGGAAGGTCGGGATTGAAGCTATAATTTAGATGGGGCACAACTGTCCTTGGTTTTAGCACGTAAACCACGAATGCACGGCACGTGGCATCTCGGAGAGACAAAATGAAAGAAGCCTTGAAGGATGTGATGGTCATTTAAGGAATGCCATAATGGTTTCATAATTTCCAATGGGCGGCGGAGAAACTTTATCAACCGACGGTAAAGATGACCACTATCAGAAAAAATGAATCTTCTGGCAATACATATACTTTCATGACCCGAGGAAGTGGCAGTATTGACATTAAGGACCTAAGACCTGAAGACAGAGGGGAAATCCACACAATTACTGTAGTTCCCGACATCAGCTCATCAACCCGTTGATATCGAGAACAAGAAGACAGATGTTGATGGTGATTTTTAGACCCGAGAAACTTTAAAATATGAAGAAGGGTATAAAAGGGTTTTCACTTACCAAATTTCGGGTCACAAGTCTTGATAAAGATGAGAGCCCTGTTAAAATGGCCCGGGACCGAGGTGCAGATGAAGGTTCGAGGCTATTGGTACAGATGGAGACTAACCTGAGGCTATCAGGAGATTTGTTTTGTGCTTGTAACAATGAGAATTGGGTATTAAAAGGTGACCATATATAAAGCTCATGAGTTTTCAAACACTTGTCAAGAATGTTCAGGAATTGCAAAGAGAAAGTGAGGGAAGTAAATGAATCCGACCTGGTAAAGAAAATAGAAGAGGATCTATACCAATCACCTACATGAAGGTTATGTATGGATGACGTAAGCCCTACATAAAGGTTGATATGTTGGGAACATGGCAGAAGATAAGCCTCTGACACACGGAATGGTATGAAGTGGTTTGATTACAATCTGTCACGTGGGCAAAATGTGTAATAGTAATAGAATGGCATATTTACAAGCTGGAAGAACATGTGACAATGGGCAATAATAGCAGGGAAACATGGCAGACATAACGAATTAATGAGCATAACGTACGATAGTAGGCAATAATGGTAGGGAAACGTGGCTGACATCACGTGTTTTTATAACAGTATATTTAGAAGCCCATATAAGGGGGGTAAAGGTTCAGATTTAGGAGTTGGCTGATAAATTTCTCGTAATTTTTATCATTTTCACATCTTGTAAAAGAGAGCAAAAAGTTTAGTGTTAGAGAGAGATAAGGTAGGTCGGTTTAACATGGGGTGGTAATAAAAGTTCTCATTCTTTTGCATCTGTGGACGTAGGTTGGATTCATTCCACCGAAAAATGCTAAATCCTTTGTTTTCTCTGTGTTTTCATTATCGCTTGCTAAGTTGGCTTTGGTTCCCAAATAACCAAACAAATTCACTGTTTGGGGAGGTTTATTCGAGGAGTAGTTTTTTCCTGAATTATCCTGGAATGAAAAAAGGTCATCAACAGTTGGTGCCGTCTGTGGGGAACAGTATAAAAAGCTACAAACACACTAAGGAAATGGCAGGAGATGGAAACCACAGAACTTCAGAGGTTTCGACAACAGAATAGATGGAGAGGATGGAAGAAACCCTACGAAACGAAATAGAAAATGCTCGAAATGAGAGGGAAACAACTCAGGCCTTTGGGAAGGCTATGATGGAGAAGAAAGAGAAGATAGAGAGGCAGGCTAGAGAATTAGGGGAAGTGGGTCCTACTAGAAGGAGAGAGGAAATAGCAAAAGGAAAAAGGATCGCCGAAACAGATGAAGATCGTGGATATGGGAAGAAGAGTGCCCGAAGGGTGAGATCTGTAGTTATAAACAATGGAGTCGTGGGAAGAAGAAGAAGGTAGACGAACCCTAGAATCATCCAGTGACAGCCTGTGTTTTGGGGAAAGCGACCGAGAACGGTACCCGGAGAAGGGGCGTGAAGTTCCCAATTATAGAAAAAACCACACTCGGAGTGGGAGGCATGAAGAGGCCCTTAGACGAGAGCATGATGGCTCCGAAAGTAAAATGAGGGATTGGTTTCGGTAGGAGATGAAGAAGTGGGAGGAAAGTGTGAAAGGTGAGCTCAGGGTGATCAGGATATGGGGACAACATCCCCGTTTCCGAGGGAAATATTGACTGTGGAATTTCCGAAGAAATTCACCGTGCCTATGATGGATGTATATAAGGGCAACACGGACCCCAGGACCCACGTTGAAAAGTTTATTCTATTGATAGAAATCTCGAGAGTGGTAGGAGAGGCAATGTACAAGGTGTTCCCATTAATTCTTGGGGGATCGACCAGCCTGTGATTTAGAAACTTGATCCTAGGAAGTATTAGCAGTTTCTCACAGCTGAGGAAGTCCTTTGTGCACCACTTCAAATGAGCACGCATACTAAGGAAGATGGTGGGGTCCTTGAGGATGATGAAGAAAAGAGACGACGAGCCTTTAAAGAGCTTTGTTTATAGGTACCATAACTTAGTATTGGAAGGCGGGGCATATGAGTCCCCGAAAGCACTTAAGAGTTTTAAGGGTGCCTTAAGGGTCGAGAAGCTATGGACCCACCTAAGAATCCAAGAGGTACCAGATTATGCCACAGCCTTGGAGCAGGCAATGAAGTTTGTATTGCTGGAGGAAGAGGGGAAGATAGCCCGAGTAAGAATTTCACGGGCACCGAAAATGCCAAGGCAAGAGAACTGACGTGAGATGAGCAAAAATCAGAGAGGATCAGCCCCGAGATAGAAGGAATTCAGGCCGATAGCTCAGGGTAATCCAACGTAAGAGAGTAGGCCCCCGATCCAAATCCCTCATGTCACCGGAGGAATAGCATACACCGCCATGAACAGACCATTGGTCCAGATCGCTCTGGAGATTCAAGATAAAGGTTTACTGACTAAACCTGACCTGAGGAGGTTCCCGATTGTGAAGAGAGACCACAGGGCCTACTGCACACCATAATATGAAAGGGCATGCCACAGAGAGATGTGAGGACCTGCAGGAGGAAGTGGAGGACCTGGTAAGGAATGGTTATCTGAAATACTGCATAAACCACGAAGCCATGACGGTCAGGCAGTGAAGGGAGCATAGGCTGATGTTCACGATAGCATGAGGAATGACGTTGGTCGGGGATCCAAATAGAGCGAGAAAGAACTACTGCCGGACCAAAGGCCCAAAGATATTAACAATGGAGAAGGTCCAGAAGGCCAGAACAGTGCCCATAATGTTCACTGAGGAAGACGCCCAAGGGGTGAGCTACTTCATGATGATGCACTGATAATCAAGGCCAATATTGGTGGGGCCGAGGTTGACAGAATACTGATAGACCCAGGGAGTGCGGTGGATATCATCTCCAGAGATGCCTTGAATAGTTTGGGCGTGGAGTACACTTCCTTGATCCATAATGCAACACCATTGTATGGGTTTGGGGGAGCAACGATTGTCCTATTAGGCCGGGTACAGTTGACAATGACTGTTGGGACGGCCCTCATACTCGAATCATCATGATGGATTTCACAGTAGTAGATTTCATGAGCAGCTATCATGTAATTTTGGGAAGACCCTTTATGATGAAGTCAAGAGCAGCAATGTCAAGTAATTACCTGAAGTTGAAGTTTCCAACCCGAGATGGGGTTGGGGTTGTATGTGGAAGCCATAGGGTGGCTAGGAGTTGCTTTGCCGCCGTTTCAAAAGACACCTTGTGCATTGAAGAATTAAGAGCGAGAATGAAAGAAATACAATGGTATACTGGTGGGGAAGCTCGAATTTTGTGCAGGCCACTAGCTGTCCCAGATGAGAGAGGCTATGTTGTTGCAGAAAATAATCTAGAAAAAGCAGAGTCAGCCGATCCCCAACCCGATGAACTAGTCCAACTAGGGGCAGGAGATGAGTTAGAGCTAGTGGAGCTTTTTGGCTATGGGAAAATAATAAAGGTTCGAGTCATACTGGAGCCACACTTGAAATAGTGGTTGTTGGACTTTTTGACGGAATACGCGGATGTCTTTGTGTGGGATCATGGGGGTATGCCCTGGATTGACCCCAGGTTCATCAGTCATCGTTTGGCGATAGATAGTACCCACAAGTCAGTGAAGCAGAAAATGAGGGTTTTCAACCTGGAACGATACAGGGCTATCCAGGCAGAATTTGAAAGATTATTGAAGGTCGGGTTTATCAAAGAAGTTAAATATCTAGATTGAGTATCGAACTTGGTTTTGATGAAGAAAGCCAATGGGAATTGGAGAATGTGCATGGATTTCATTGATTTGAACAAAACTTGCCCGAATGACAATTTCTCACTCCCAAAAGTAGATCAGTTGGTGGACTCGACAGCATGCCATGGGTTGCTCAGCTTTATGGATGCCTTCTAAGGGTATAATCAGGTCAGGATGCATCCTGAGGATGAGGAAAAGACAACCTTCATCACCAACCAAGGGTTGTACTGCTATAAAGTGATGTCTTTAGGATTGAAGAATGATGGGACCACATTTCAGAGTTTGGTGAACAGTGTCTTTAAGCCACTCATTGGAAAATAATGCAGGTCTACGTTGATGACATGATCACGATAACTGTTAAGCCAGATGACCATTTGGGTGACCTCATAGGAACGTTTGAGCTTTTGAGAAAGCATAATATGAGGTTAAATCCAGATAAGTGCACTTTCGGAGCAACTTCGAGGAAGTTTTTGGGGTACATGGTCAGTGCATGAGGCATCGAGGCAAACCCACAGAAAATCAAGACATTATTGGATCTAAAACCTCTGAGGACGGTCAAGGAAGTGCAGAGTTTAACAGGTCGGGTGGAAGCACTAAACTGGTTCATCTCTAAAACCACCGACAAATGTCATGTTTTCTTCCAACTGATCAGGAAGGCCAAGAAGGAAGTCAGCTAGACGAGTGAGTGTGAGGACGTATTCCAACAACTCAAAGAATATCTGTCTCAACCTCCACTGCTTGCAAAGCCGACCCCGGGTGAGGTATTATTTTTATACTTGGTTGTTTCTGAATATATTGTAAGCTCGGTATTAGTATAAGAAGTAAACAAAATCCAAAAGCCAATGTACTATACTAGTAAGGCTAGTCATAATTAATTACTCAAATTAATATTTCCAAAACACCAATTTACACAATTAATTATGCTTATTATCATCAATACATGTCCAACACAATTGAATCAAAAATCATATCATTTTCCATGCTACTAAGTCACGACAATATGGGATTTTTGTCCAATTCCAAATTCAATCCAATTAAATCTCAAATTAACATTTCCCAAGTCTTTTAAACTCATCCAATGATTCAAAAAACAAAAAATACCATGACATTATGGCACCTCCACATTCAGCCAAGCCAATGATTTGGGGAAAATATGATCCAATCCAATTTTCATCAAATTGATCATGCATAACACCATGTTATCATCATTCAAGCATATATCAACAATCAATTTCATCAAAACATGCTCAAATCATTTTTACCCAATTTTACCCTAATTCCAATTTCATGGTTAAACAAGGCTCAAGATACCATTGTTGGGTTTCTAGGTTAGTCCCAAGATCATTCAAGCATAGAAATCATGTGCGAATACAATAAGAAGTATGGCGGAATCATACTTACATTGATCGGCTTTTGCGATGCGAGGAACAACAAAAATTCTTCAAGCTTTTCCTCCAAGGTGCTCACGGCAATGGCCTCCATTTTTGTGCTCCAAGTGTTCGGCCAAGCTCCAAGCTTGGGTGTGCATTCCATGCCCATGGGTAGGTTTTCCTAACACCTTTGGATGACTCCTAAAGTGTGTGCTAGCACCTTGGAAATTTTGCCACAAAATTCCCTATTTGCTTCATCTTGTTCTCGGCTTTGGAGAAGAAAGAAAGAAGAAATTGGCCCAAGGCCGTGAGAGTGGAAGAAGGAGGGAGAGTGAGAGTTTTCTTTTTGTTTTATCAAAACAATAATAAAAAATCAATTACCAAAATTTTTGTATATGGCTTTCAAAAAGTCAAACCAAATTTGGAGCCAAAATTTCATTAAATGTCCACACTAACCAACATCATGAATAGTGACTGCATGTCACTCACCAAAAAGGTGACTTGACATCTATCACTAAAGTGACAAGTGATGTGACTCGCGATGTGACTTGTGGGCCGCACTTGAATTCGAAATGCGAGTGGGCCCGCAAACACTCCCGGGCTTGGGTTCGCTAATTCCGAATTAACGAATTTTCTGTTGCGACGTAATTAAATCAAATTTAATTAAATAATTATGCATAGCAAAATTACTATTCACATCACTGACGAATTAATTCTAAATTAACTCGTTTGCCCGATTTAAAATCTAATTTTAATTCCGCTTCGAAATCTAATTTCGAATAATATATCGAATATATTATTTTATCGATTAATTCCAAATTAATCGTTCTCTCTCTAAAAAATTAATATTTTATCCCAGATAAAATATCTCCGCAATTAATCCCAAATTAATTTTCTCTCTCATATATTTAATCCCAGATTAATACAGTGTGAGTCACACGTCATCGGTGAATCTTCGGGAAGCGACCTATGAGATCCCCAGATATGTTGGCAGTAAATCTGGTCGTCGGACTATCCAAACACGTACTTACCTAGTACTACGCTTTTACCGATTTACAAGACATGGTTGGCTTCTAGCAAAGCATCGTGCCTACCTAATTCTCCATAAATATTCTTAAAGGAATATGTAATCTTTATCAGGCGTAGTATACGTAGTATTGCGTATTGCGATCTAGTATCGGATGTCAAGTGTTAGGCCTGGGGCTGGAATTGTGTCTGCCCCGTACGAAGCACATGTCGGATCTCTGGTAACTAGTCTCTTTAATCGGATAATCATGACCTAGTCATATTATCCCGATGACTGCAATACATAAGAGCACCAGTTCTGTATCCTACATGATCATCATCTCCACTATGACTGGAGTGATACTTCCGTCTTGACATCACACCCAATACACTACGATTCTCAATATACCCAGAAGAGGCTTACACAGAACCTGTTAAAGCCCTGGATGACCAAAACCAAAGTATATTGATTGTCGGAAGTATTAGCGGTGCAAGTCTCAGGTTAAGACCAAATACACCTACCCTGATTCAGACTTCCATAGACACATAGTCATACTACCAATGGAATTTCGAGGGGTATATCCAGAGCGAAGCTGTTTCCGTACCATCGGTAAACACAACCTCCTATTACACTTGCATGAGTATCCAATACTCAAATATATGAGAACTATGTCGTTATGCTCCCACAACGCGCACAAGTGTAATACTAGTCTTTTACGCATTATCGATGTCCAGTCTCGATAATACTCCGACTAGGGATATTTAATGATTAAACCTTCTTGGATTGATATTGTCTCATATCATCTCAATCCGGAACTAATCATAAGGACCTTTTATCATTTATATATCTTGGTAATCTAATTACAAATGATAAAAGGGCAATTTCATTTGTCACATAGTTAATTTGTACAACAACACCATGATCTGTACAAATAGTGATGCTATGGGTCATAATTGTCCAACAATCTCCCACTTGGCCTATAGCCAATCACTCAAGTGTCCTACACCCAAACTATGTACGGTTCGCTCAAATTTCTGCTGAGAAAAAGCTTTTGTCAGCGGATTTGCTGTGTTATCATCTGATGAGATTTATTCGATCATCACCTCGCCACGATGTATGATCAGAACAAATCAAATGAATAATTGAAGTATATATCTAGATCGTTGATGAGACCTTTAATTCTTTAGCCTGTGCTGTAGCCTAGCTCAGCTGCTAACAGAACTACTCCTAATCTAATTAGGATTATTATCGATCCAAAAGGCTTCTATTGCTGCCTCAGCTACAGCAATAATCCACTTTTGTTGTTTATTCGGCAACAATATCTTGCTTGGAAGATTTCCAGCTCACTATTTCGTTATTCAAACTATACAGTACCTTTATTACAACTTATAGTCGTTATAATCGGTTAGGAAACTTGCAACAATGAACCCAGTCACTTCAAGTTCTCCTTCTCCATATCTTAAGAAAGCATCCTTAGATCATGTAAGATATTGAAGGATGTTCTTAACATTAATCCAGTGACCATCACATTGATTGGCCCGATTGTGACTCCATATGCTCAAAACAAATGAGACACCAGGTTGCGTACATTTATTTCAATGTACGAGTTCTCGGAGAGTGCCAACAGCCTTTAGATCTATCTCAGTAGATCTTTATTCCTAGAATAAAGGTTGTCTCTCCCAAGAATTCTACGGAGAATTTTCATGAAAGCCAAGCTTTCACCGATTGTATTATGGGATTGTCATTTCCAAGAAATGATATATCATCATTATTTAGGACATTCACTGTCAGTGCGCTCCCACTAACCTCCTTATATACACAAGAATCATTTCCATTTTGAATTAAATCATATACCATTATGATTACATCAAAACGATAATTCTGAGAACGCAATGCTTGCTTCAATCCATAAATGGATCGAATTAACTTGCAAACCTTTTTTGCTTGTTTTGGTACGACAAAACCGTCAGGATGTTGTAAACATCCTCCAAAAGGTTTTCATTTAAGGAAAGCGATTTTGACATTCAGATGCTATATTTCATAAATGAAACATGCAGTAGTAGCAAGCATTATCCAAATGGATTTACCATGGCAACAGTTAAAAGGTTTTGTCATAATCGAAACAATGTTGATAACGATACCTTTTCGCTACAAGCCCAGCTTAATACGTTGGTATGTTGCTTTCCATGCATGTCTTCCTTGAAGACTTATATAATACCAATAGGCACAATGCCTTACGGTACAACAACTAGTGTCCAAACATAGTTGGTATACATGGAATCCATTTCGAACATCATGGCAATTTGCCATAATAGGGAGTCGATACCATGTATCACTTCGTCATTCGTAGTCGGTTAGTTTTCCTCAATAAGATTGACATCTTTATGAGGTGAGATCAGAAACCCATACCTCCCAGTTTGTTTTCTGACTATCTCCGACTTACGCGGTTCTTGTGTATTCAAAGATTATTGGTACAGTTTCATCCTTGATGAACTCTTTGTGTTCCATAAGGACTCGGTGCCTGGAATAGTATTACTTCGATTTTAATCGAGTTTTACTTTCCTCCCATTTACCACTGCATATAGGTATTCCTCTTAGGAAAACCGCATGGCGAGCAACAATTACATTGTTCTCTAGTGAGTTCTATAAGTACTATATTTTGGTTTCCCTCGGATAACCTACAATTAGGCACTTATCCGATTTGGGTTCTAGTTTGGTATCATCCAAACATATTATTTTATCGATTAATTCCAAATTAATTGTTCTCTCTCTCTAAATTAATATTTTATCCCAGATAAAATATCTCCGTAATTAATCCCAGATTAATAAAGTGCGAGTCATACGTCATCGGTGAATCTTCGGGAAGCGACCCATGAGATCCCTGGATATGTTGGCAGTAAATCCGGTCGTCGGACTATCCGAACACGTACGTACCTAGTACTACACTTTTACCGATTTACAAGACATGGTTGGCTTCTAGCAAAACACCGTGCCTACCCAATTCTCCAGAAATATTCTTAAAGGAATATGTAATCTTTATCAGGCGTAGTATACGTAGTATTGCGTATTGCGATCCAGTATCGGATGTCACGTGCTAGGCCTGAGGCTGGAATTGTGTCTGCCCCGTACGAAGCACTTGTTGGATCTCTGGTAACTAGTCTCTTTAATCGGATAATCATGTGATAAAATTCCTAATCCATACAGCTTCCTTTGTAGCTTCAGAAGTTGCAATGTATTCTGCCTCTGTGGTGGAATCTTATATTGACCCATGTTTGGAACTCTTCCAGCAAATTGTACCTCCGTTAAGGGTAAAGACGAATCCAGATTGGAAGTCGGAATCTGTATACCCATTAACTTGCAGTTCACTTTCTCCATAAACAATCAATTTATCCTTAGTACCTTTAAGATACTTCAGGATATGTTTAATGGCCATCCAATGGTCATTTCCTGGATTGGACTGATATCTACTGGTTACGCTAACAGCGAAACTGATATCAGGCCTAGTACATAACATGGCATATATTATGCTACCCAAACACGAAGCATAAGGTTGGTTAGACATTATAACATTCTCATCTTCTGTTTGTGGACTCATCTTCTTTAAAAGATGAATCCCATGTCTGAACGGTATATTTGTTGTCTTATAGTTACCAAAATTGTATCGTTCCAAGATCTTATCTATATAAGTTTATTGGGATAACCCAATCAGCTTCCTCTCTCTATCTCTATAGAGTTTTATGTCTAAAACATAGGAAGCTTCTCCCAGGTCCTTCATGGAGAAATTCTTACAGAGATATGTTTTGACACCTTACATCATCCTTATATCATTCCCAATGATTAGGATGTCGTCAACATAGAGGACTAAAAATACCACCATGCTCCCACTGGCCTTCTGATACACAGATGATTCTTTTGAATTCTTGAGAAAACCAGACGATCTAATAATCTCGTCGAATCGAAGATTCCAACTTGGTGAAGCTTGTTTAAGTCCATAAATGGACTTCTTAAGCTTACATATCATACCCGAGTTTTTACTGGACGCAAAACCTTCCGGCTGTTCCATATAGATTTATTCATCAAGAAATCCATTTAGAAAATCTGTTTTGACATCCATTTGCCAAATCTCGAAGTCATGATACGCAGCTATAGAAAGCAAAATCCTAATAGACTTAAGCATTGCTACTGGTGAAAAAGTTTCATCGTAGTCGATGCCAGGTCACCGCGTGTAACCTTTTGCTACCAGTCGGGCCTTATAGGTTTCGATCTTTCCATCAGGCCCACGCTTCCTCTTGTAAACTCATTTACAACTGATAGGAACAATTCCTTCGGTAATTGAAACCAAGTCCCAAACTTGATTCTCATGCATTGAGTCTAACTCAGATTTCATGGCACTTTTCCATTTCATTGAGTCAATGTCCAACATCGATTCTCTATAAGTAAAATGATCACTCTCTTCATCTAAGAGAACATCAAGACTCTTTTCTTGTATCAAATACAAGCGTTCAGGAGGTCTAGATACCCTTTGTGACCTACGGAGTGTGTGTGTTCAAGGTTCTTCATCTACTTGAACTTCAGGTTCCTTTGTTGGTTCGTTGTTTTCAGGTTGGACTTCATCAAGTTCAACATGTCTATGATTACCACCTTCTGACAAAAATTCTACTTCTAGAAATTTTGCGAAGCGAGCTACGAACACAATTCGATGCTCGGTATCATAGAACAGATATCCCTTCGTATTCGAAGAATATCCAACAACCTAAACTTTTGCCCTCGAGGTGAAAGCTTATCTTGCTGAGCCATCCTGACATAGGTGTAGGACACAGAAATCAGCGACGCTGTTCCAGGCTTGCGGCCTGGTTGGGAGTACAGAGTAGCCAACGGGGGAACTAAATCGGAGAAATAAATGGAGTCGCCACCCAGTGGGAACTGGGAAAATGATTTAAGGCCGCACTCACCCCTCGCAAGGGAAGACCTCAAACCGTTGGGTTCAGAATGGTCCCTTACTTATGCCACTTGTAATGAACGGATCTATGTAATAATATAACCGAGTCTACGCAACAACAACCTACATCTAAGTTTGCATACTACCTATATCTAAGTTTGCATGCATAAAAGTAAGTCGGAATAACGGCAAGCACACAATCTCATGCAGACATTAAATCGCTATGCATGGCAATGTAAATAAATAATAACCTAAACATAAATGTAGAAGAGACATAATCAAGTTCCTAATGCGAAAGAAATAACTAAATCATACTTTGAAATAATCAACTAATCATGCATAAAAAATAACATACTAAACAACCTAATCATGCATAAAAGTAACATACTATTTCTAATAAACAACAAATAAACATAAGATCGGATGACATGAAATATGTGCGTCTCTCAAGTGGTACGTGGCATTGTATCCCGAGTGCAGACCGCACTCCGTCCATTCGGATTCGGCTTCAGAATTTACATCTGGGTTTCCATCCGATATACCGCAAGAGATAACACATATTTCATTCATCCCATGGCCACAACATACATGAATCTATAATACGCATGCGAAGTAATAAAAATAAATAACAGAAAGAAAGTGCGGGAATAAATAGAAAGGGTGCCCTTAGGTCTAACCTCTTAAGTCGTCTCTTGGAAGTGCGTTACGCGGTTGTCGGAATGGTTGATGCTCCGTAACTTTTCGATTTACTGGTTCATTGTTTTCCTTCGTTGCCTCGCTGTTTGGGCTGCTGTTTGCTCACTGTTTCTGCGGTAATTGTGGACTGTTTTGCTATTTTTAGGTGTATAGGGGGGGTTGTTGTTTTTGTTGTTATTTTCATTTGGTTTCAGGGGCTGTTTTGGTGTCGATTTTAGGACTATTTTCAGGAGTTATGAGTTGCTTTTTGGATCAGTTTAGAGGCTGTGTTTGTTCAGTTTATGGGGGATGGTTTGGGGTTGATCTGTGTGTGCCATGTGAGTTGATGAGAGGTGTGCACTGGATGATTGCCGAGAGAAGTTGGCCAATTTATGCGTGGCGTGTATTTGGTTCACGTAGAGGGCTGTTGGACGTGTGTCTGTTCGCTAGTGATGGAGCAGTTAGGTTTGTTGGTAAAGTTTGTTCAATGGGCAGTGTGTACATGATGATTGTGTGGCTGTGGGCGTTATTTGTGAAGGCAGTTTTGTCATGGGTGTAGAGAGTGGGACGTGTGTTGGTGTGTTAATCGCTGGATGGCTACGTGAGTGGGTTTGTAAGGTGTGTCGGTTAAGGGTTGAAGTGGCTTGTTTGTTGTCATGAATACTTCATGAGTGGTGTGTGCATTTGATGAGAGATTCAGGGCCGAGTGCATGTCAGTTTGTGGTGTGATGAGAGAGGAAGGGCGTGAAGGCTAGAGTTTGTGATGCCGAGAGAGAGAGCCGAAAAGAGAGAGAGTGTGTGAAGGTTAGCAAGAGAGAGAGGAGGGGTGTGAATGAGCTAGTGATCCTAAGGTTGGGTTTAGGCTTCTTTTTATAGGCAAGGGTTGGGGGTTGTCCTTATGCGAATAGGGAAAGACTATTGTGTAATTATGGGGGATATTTAGTTTGTGTATCATAAGGAAAAGATCTCTTTATTTTACGAAGGTAATTTGATTTAATTTGATTTGATTTTATTTAGTTTAGGAATTTGATTTGATTTAATTTAATTAGGAAGGTGATTTATGAGATTTGATTTAGTTTAGGAATGTGATTTAATTTAATTCTTTTAATTTGGGAAGGTGATTTATTAGGATTTCAACATGTAATTAATGTGTGGATTTATTATTTTGGAGGGATTATGGGCGTGTGGTTGGTTTTTTTGGTGGGCTTGGTGGTGTATGGCCTTGGTGTGTGGCTTGCGGGGGGTTGGGCCAAGGATAAGTTTTAAAACAGATGCCTAACGAGCAGACTCGAAGCTAAGCAAACGAATTAATCCAACATGGTATTGATTTCTGACTTTTCCCTTCCGACGTCCGTTTCCCGTGACTTCCACTACTTAAAGAGTAGTGCCTCCGTACGAGGCTTATCATTGAGACTTATATGCAAAAATGCAGTGCCTACAGTCACCCCCACTTTGATGGGACTTGTGCAGTGTGTGACAATGACAATCCTATCAAAATTATGCAATGCATTTTTACTTACCTGGCTCGCCAGCTGCAACTTGACTTGTGTATTGCTTCGAACTGAGATGATATTGTTGTGCCATACTCGGCATGCTAAACCCCATACCCGAGGTGTCGCGGTTGCGTCTCCATACCCAGAGTGCCATACTCGGTGTGCTAAACCACATACCCAAGGCGTCGCGGTTGTGTCTCCATACCCAGAGTGCCATACCCTGCGTGCTAAACCCCATACCCGAGGCGTCACGGTTATGTCTCCATACCCGGAGTGCCATACCTGGCGTGCTAAACCCCATACCCGAGGCGTCGTGGTTGTGTCTCCATACCCAAAGTGACATACCCGGCATGCTAAACCCCATACCCGAGGTGTCGCGGTTGTGTCTCCATACCCTGCGTGCTAAACCCCATACCCGAGGTTTCGCGATTGTGTCATCATACCCGGAGTGCCATACCCGGTGTGCTAAACTCATACCCGAGGTGCCGCGGTTGTGTCTCCATACCCGGAATGTCATACCCGGCGTGTTAAACCCCATACCTGAGGTGTCGCGGTTGTGTCTCCATACCCGGAGTACCATACCTGGCGTGCTAAACCCCATACCCGAGGTGTCGCGGTTGTGTCTCCATACCCGGAGTGTCATACCCGGCGTGTTAAACCTTATACTCGAGGCATCACGGTTGTGTCTCCATACCCGGAGTGACATACCCGGCGTGATAAACCTCATACCCGAGGTGTCGCGGTTGTGTCTCCATACCCGGAGTGTCATACCCGGCGTGCTAAACCCCATACCCGAGGTGTCGCGGTTGTGTCTCCATACCCGGAGTGCCATACCCGGCGTGCTAAACCCCATACCCGAGGTGTCGCGGTTATATCTCCATACCCGGAGTGCCATACCCGGCATGCTAAACCCCATACCCGAGGTGTCGCGATTGTGTCTCCATATCCGGCGTGCTAAACCACATACCCGAGGTTAGACCCGGCCAAGGTTCCGGTTCGGAACCAGAACTGAACCGGAACCGAACCGGTTGGAACCAGACGGTTCCGATTCCAACCGGTTTTGGTTCCGGTTCCGGAACCTAACCGGTTCGGTTAGGGTTCCTCCCCTAGCCGAACCGGTTGGAACCGTTCGGTTCCAACAGTTCCACCGGTTTGAATTTAGTAAATACTTTCTTTTTTTTTTTTTATTTTTTAAATAAGAATTTTATTTGTAATTTAGTGTGATTATGTAATGTAATTTAACGTAATTTGTAATTTACATAATTTTATTTGTAATTATGTAATTTTATTTGTAATTATTTTCAAAAAAAAATAATTTAATGTAATTATTTGTAATTTAACTTTTATTTTTAAAAAAGTAAAAACAAAAAAAAAAAAACAAATGGAACCGGAACCGAACGGTTCGGTTCCGGTTCTGGTTCCGGTTCCATTTTAGTGTGGAACCGAACCTAACCGCCGGCCCGGTCTACCGAGGTGTCGCGGTTGTGTCTTCATACCCGGAGTGCCATACCCGGCGTTCTGATGATGTGTGGGCCTCAACCTGGGACTCATCCCCAAAACTGATACTGATGTGGGCCTCGACCCTGGGACTTATCCCCAAAACTGATACTGATGATGCGGGCCTCAACCCTGGGACTCATCCCCAAAACTGCTGATGATGTGGGCCGCATCTCTGGGACTCATCCCCAAAACTGCTGCTGATGTGTGGGCCTAAACCCGGAGACTCATCCTTAAAACTGATACTGATGGTGGTTCATCCCCGAACCACGCTGTATAAGAAAATGGTGGGCTGGTCGCCCCCAGACTTGATCCATCTTTCTATTCTTTTGCTGCTTTCATAAATACTACTTCTCACGAGATAATCCCGATAGCTAAACATATTTTCGTCCTCAAATGATGCTTCATGTCGAAACCTGAGAACCTTCAAGGTACTTGATATGCTCAAATCCGACCGTCTGAGCGAGTGATCTGAACTAGAATCCCAGTGTGTGTGTGCCAAGGTTCTTTCGCAGCTTAATCTCTAAGTAAGCCAACTCGATGATTTTGTCTCGGAGAATTGGATCAGTGGGTCTAACCAACGAGATGTCTTGATCATACTATGTGATTACTTCCTCGTACTCAACATGATATGGTCTTCATCTTCTTTTCTTTCGTCTATTTCTTTTCTTTCTTTTCATTTTGAACTTCTTTTTTTCTTTTTCTTTTTCTTTCCTTTTTCTTTTCTTTCTTTTTTTTTCTTTCGACCCACCTACCCTTTAAGGTAACTTTTCTCCTCATGGTGGTCCTAATACTCGCCCATGGGTAGCTTCATGCTTATCGATTATAGGTAGTCTATTTTTTTCTTTTCTTTCAGAGGACTTTTTGTTTTCTTTGTTTCCAACCATATCATATATCGTAGCTTAAGTAAACCAGGATGGACATATTGGCAAAACGGTCATTCACTGATCTGCCCTCTCTTCAACTAGTCATCTCGCCAACTACTCAGGTTTCTATTGCTAAGATCCCGTAATCAAGTGCTCACGAGTCTAGCCGAGATTAACCACTCAGAATACCGGATGAGAGCACATCTCGCACTTATCGTTTCTAAGGTTTCACCCTACAACAAACAATGTTATCACCGGACATATGTCTAACCATCAAGGACTTTTTTTTTTCACTCCATTGGAATTCTTCTTTTCAACTGAGGGCTTCGCCCCCTGGGATTCATTCCCGAAAACTGATATTGGTGTGGGCCTCAACCTTGGGACTCATCCCCAAAACCAATACGGATGTGGGCCTCAACCCTGGGATTCTTCCCCGAAACTGATACTGATTCATTCCTGAAACTAATGTGGGTCTCAACCCCGTAATTCATTCCTGAAACTGGTACTAATATTTTGATGCTTCTGGTTGGCTTGCCTTTGCCACTTTCTCAATCTTTTTGAAACATGTAGATACAAAACAGAACAAACACAAAAAGGAATGCAAGTACGTTACGTGTATGCATGCATGCATGCATGAATGAATTTCCTATTTCGTTGGGTTAGGTCTTCCGCCAATTCCCTTGGTGACTGCTCGGTTTTCTCTTCCTCAGGCAAAATATTGCTTCAATCTATCCACGTTGATCTGCTCGGTGAACTCATTCCCTTCTAAATCTGACAGTCTCACTGCCCCATTTCCCATTACTTTCTGGACTATGTAAGGTCCTTCCCAGTTGGGTCTGAACTTTCCTCTCGGGTCTGTCGTCGACGGCTTCGACTGCTTAAGTACCAGATCACCATTTCTGATCTTAGTAGGATGCACCTTCTTGTTGAACGCTCGAGCCAACCTCTTCTGGTATATCTGCATGTGATGTAAGGAGTTCATCATCTTCTCATCCAGTAATGCTAACTGTTCAAATCTCTGCGAGGCCCATTCTTTTTCAGGTAACTCTGTTTCTACTAATACCCGCATGACTGTATCTCAACTTCCACTGGCAGTACTACTTCCATTCCGTAGACTAAGGAGTAAAGTGTGGCTCCCGTTGTTGTTCTCACAGAAGTTATGTACCCCCACAGGGCGTACGGTAGCTTATCAGCCCAATCTTTGTAATTCTCTGTTATTTTGGCTAACATCTTCTTTATTGTCTTATTGGCTGCCTCGACAGCCCCATTTGCCTGCGGCCTGTAGGGTGACGACTTGTGATGTCCTATTCCATACTTCTATAGCATTGCCTTTGTTTCTCCTTGAAACTGGACTCTGTTATCTGTTACTACATGATGCGGCATTCCATATCGACATATGAGATTCCGGGTTATGAACTTCGCCATCTGCCTTGCTGTGACATTACGAAATGACTCGGCTTCCACCCATTTTGAAAAGTAGTCTACTGCCACTACTATGAAGCGATGTCCATTCAATGGGTGCGGTCGAATTTCTCCGATCATGTCAATTTCCCATGCTGAGAAAGGTCATGGCTCTGACAGCCCGTGCAACTCTATGTGCGGAAAATGATTCAAGTTACCATGTGCTTGGCAGTTGTGACAGTGCTTTACCAGCTTTGCGCAGTCAGCTTTCAATGGTCGACCAGTAGAAACCTTGCTTTACTATCTTGTGAGATAAGTTCAATCTGTTCATGTGCGGTCCAATACTCCAGCATGTACCTCTTCAATTACCTTCTAAGCCTCTTCTTTTCTCAAACATTTCAACTGGATGTCGTTCGCTTGTCTCTTATATAGTTCTCCCTTCAGACTCACCTATTGGGAAGCCAACTTCTGGATGGTTATCCTGTCCTTCTTCTTGCAACTTCTGGGAATTCCCCACGTTCTGAATATCATAGTACTAGGGCTTCCCATCGTCAACCTTTACATCCAATATCCTCTCTATCTCATAAACGGGTCTACTTGCCGTCGTCAACACAAAAGGTCTCATCACCAATTTCTCTGGATTTTCCCAAGTTGTTGCTAGTGTAGCTAACGCGTCAGCCATCTGATTCTCTTCTCACGGCAAGTGCTGGAACTTACAATCGGGGAGGGCCTGTGCCAGACTCCTGAGGTGGAACAAGTAAGGTTTCAATCGTTCTTCCTTCAATTCCCATTCCCCTTGCATCTGTCGGACTACCAACATCGAATCTCTGTAGACTTCCACGTTCTTAGCTTTCAAGGCTATCAATGCTGTCAGTCCAAATGCGCACGCTTCATACTCGGCTATGTTGTTGGTTACTCCAAACGTCAAGCTTTTGGCCATAGGCAGGGTTTCTCCTTCAGGGGTTACTATCACGATTCCAATTCCGGCTACTTTACAGTTCACTGCTCCGTTGAAATACATCTTCCATCCTTGGACTGTTATTGGCTGGATTTCCTCGTCTGGAATTCAAAATTGCATTGATCTTCTTCTATCGGTTGTAATGTCAGGAACTCTGCTACAGCTCGCCCTTTGATTACTTTAGAAGTGAGATACTCAACATCGAACTCTGTCAGCAACACTAACCATCTGCTTAACTTCCCAACTAGTGAGGGCACTGAATGCAGATACTTCAAAGGATTCTCCTTTGCTACCACTTGGATCTTGTAAGATTGGATGTAATAACGCAATTTTCTGGACGCCCATACTACTACTAAACATATATTCTCTACTTCCTGATAGCGGGCTTCATACGGAAGCATATTTTTACTGAGGTAGTAGACTGCATGCTCTAGTCCCGTCTCATCTGCTTGTACCATCGTCACCCTCAGCACTTCAGGTTCAATGGCCAAATATAGTAACAAGGGTTTGCCCACTCTTGGAGGTTTCAAGACAATAGGTTTCACTAAATATTCTCTGATCTTGTTGAAGGCTTCCTGGCATTGCTCATTCCATTTCACTGGCTGGTCTTTCCTCAGCAACTTGAAGTTACACTCGCATACTGACGTCAACTTGGCGATGAACCGACTGATGTACTGGATTTTCCCGAGGAATGATCTAACTTTTTTTTCTTAACCCAACAAATATCTATGATGGCTTGTAAGACACAAGGGTTAACATGATGCGTGTATGCATGAGATGCATGAGATGCGTTCAATGTATGGAATATATAAGTCGGCCCATTATCATTCCAAAGCATTCAATCATACTATTGCGCGGTGAAAAATTGTCCCAGTTGAAAAAGGCTCAACAGGTTTACACTTTTGCGATAACATGGCTAAACAACTTCAAATGATAGGAGGCCTAAACGCAAAATGGCCCATCGGCATTTTAGAAGCTTTTGGCCCGATTGCCATAAAGTACGGACTCGTCCCAGTTTAAATGGCCCAACAAGCCCATACCTCATGACAAAAGTCCAACTGAATCCAAATGACGACAGTCCTAAATGCAACCATAACAGAATAGTTTCTATTGGTCCTACAACTACAGTTCATATGCGGGTTTACAGGGATAGACAAAGGCTCTCGTCGACGTAGGATTGCCCACAACTAGGACTCCCCACTCAAGGGTTCGAGCGACCAAGTGAGCGCACCTTTTTTATACCCTAAGGTACGTGCCAACGAGTGATGATACGTGAATGACTGTCAAATGGATTTCTTATTAAAGATTCCCCAGAGGGAGGGTGGAGCGAACTCTCTTAAATACCCAAGCCTCTTAGGCTCTTATCGCCTTGGTGACAGGAATAAACAACAAGTCCTCCAAATTAGTCTGTCACAGTAAGCTACGAGCAAATGATTATCTAGGTGCCTTTACAGCTTTTCCTTATAAAAAGGTAGTGAATGAAGGAAGACACCAAACCATGACCGAGCCTTAATAATACCTTTGATTAAACCCTTTCAACCCACTGTAGACACGGTTAACTAAAGCACAAATCCCAAACATTACAATACAATATTTCGGGGCCAATTCTCTATCCCCAGTGGAGTCGCCAGACTGTAGGACACAGAAATCAGCGACGTTGTTCCAGGCTTGCGGCCTGGTTGGGAGTACGGAGTAGCCCGCGGGGGACTAAATCGGAGAAATAAATGGAGTCGCCACCAAATGTGAATAGGAAAATGATTTAAGGCCGCACTCACCCCTCGCAAGGGAAGACCTCAAACCATTGGGTTCAGAATGGTCCCTTACTTATGCCACTTGTAATGAACGGATTTATGTAATAATATAACCGAGTCTACGCAACAACAACCTACATTTAAGTTTGCATACAACCTATATCTAAGTTTGCATTCATAAACGTAAGTCGGAATAACGGCAAGCACACAATCTCATGCATACATTAAATCGCTATGCATGGCAATGTAAATAAATAATAACCTAAACATAAACGTATAAGAGACATAATCAAGTTCCTAATGCGAAAGAAATAACTAAATCATGATTTGAAATAATCAACTAATCATGCATAAAAAAATAACATACTAAACAACCTAATCATGCATAAAAGTAACATATTATTTCTAATAAACAACAAATAAACATATGATCGGATGACATGAAATATGTGCATCTCTCAAGCGGTATGTGGCATTGTATCCCAAGTGCAGACCGCACTACCGTCCATTCGGATTCGGCTTTGGAATTTACGTCTGGGTTTCCATCCGATATACCGCAAAAGATAACACATATTTCATTCATCCCATGGCCACAACATACATGAATCTATAATACGCATGCGAAGAAATAAAAATAAATAACAGAAAGAAAATGCAGGAATAAATAGAAAGGGTGCCCTCAGGTCTAACCTCTTAAGTCGTCTCTTGGAAGTGCGTTACGCGGTTGTCAGAATGGTTGATGCTCCGTAACTTTTCGATTTACTGGTTCGTTGTTTTCCTTCGTTGCCTCGCTGTTTGGCTGATGTTTGCTCACTGTTTCTGCGGTAATTGTAGACTGTTTTGCTGTTTTTAGGTGTATAGGGGGGTGCGATTTTTGCTATTATTTTCGGTGGTTTCAGAGGTTGTTTTGGTGTCGATTTTGGGATTGTTTTCAGGAGTTATGAGCTACTTTTTTGGATCATTTTAGAGGTTGTGTTTGTTCAGTTTAGGGGGGCTAGTTTGGGGTTGATCTGTGTGTGCTGTGTGAGTTGATGATAGGTGTGCACTGGATGATTGCCGAGAGAAGTTGGCCAATTTATGTGTGGCGTGTATTTGGTTCACGTGGAGGGCTGTTAGACGTGTGTATGTTCGCTAGTGATGGAGCATGTAGGTTTGTTGGTAAAGTTTGTTCAATGGGCAGTGTGTACGTGATGATTGTGTGGTTGTGGGCGTTATTTGTGAAGACAGTTTTGTCATGGGTGTAGATATTGGGACGTGCATTGGTGTGTTAATCGCTGGATGGCTGCGTGAGTGGGTTTGTAAGGTGTGTCGGTTAAGGGTTGAAGTGGTTTGTTTGTTGCGTGAATGCTTTGTGAGTGGTGTGTGCGTTTGATGAGAGATTGAGGGCCGAGTGCATGTCAGTTGTGGTGCTATGAGAGAGGAATGGCGTGAAGGCTAGAGTTTTTGATGCCGAGAGAGAGCCGAAAGGAGAGATAGTACGTGAAGGTTAGCAAGAGAGAGAGGAGGGGGTGACTAAGCTATGGATCCTAAGGTTGGGTTTAGGCTTCTTTTTATAGGCAAGGGTTGGGGGTTGTCCTTATGCGAATAGGGAAGGAATATTGTGTAATTATGGGGGATATTTAGTTTGTGTATCATAAGGAAAAGATCTCTTTAATTTAGGAAGGTAATTTGATTTAATTTGATTTGATTTTATTTAGTTTAGGAATGTGATTTAATTTAATTAGGAAGGTGATTTATGAGATTTGATTTAGTTTAGGAATGTGATTTAATTTAATTCTTTTAATTTGGG
Source organism: Zanthoxylum bungeanum (assembly GCA_019454045.1). Classification (NCBI taxonomy): domain Eukaryota; kingdom Viridiplantae; phylum Streptophyta; class Magnoliopsida; order Sapindales; family Rutaceae; genus Zanthoxylum; species Zanthoxylum bungeanum. The sequence goes on from SKCR01040028.1 coordinate 54,949, forward strand.
AAGGTGATTTATTAGGATTTCAACATGTGTTTAATGTGTGGATTTATTATTTTGGAGGGATTATGGGCGTGTGGTTGGTTTTTTTTGGTGGGCTTGGTGGTGTATGGGCTTGGTGTGTGGCTTGCGGGGGTTTTGGGCCAAGGATAAGTTTTAAAATAGAGGCCTAACAAGCAAACCCGAAGCTAAGCAAACGAATTAGTCCAACATGGTATTGATTTCTGACTTTTCCATTCCGACGTTCGTTTCCCATGACTTCCACAACTTAAAGAGTAGTGCCTCCATGACTTCCACAACTTAAAGAGTAGTGCCTCCGTACGAGGCTCATCATCAGGACTTATATGCAAAAATGCAGTGCCTACAATAGGCAGGACAACCCCAAACCTTAATGTAATTAAGGTTTGGTCTCCTACCGGTTCATATCTCATATGGAGTCGTAGGAACAGCTTTTGAAGGAATTTTATTCAAAAGATGTGCAACTGTTAAAAGAGAATATCCCCATAAGAAATTGGGCAAATCTGTAAAACTCAACATAGATCGGACCATATCCAATAAAGTTTGATTTCTCCTCTCAGACATTTTGTTGTGCTGTGGAGTACCTGGAGGAGTATATTGAGCGAGAATCTCATTCTCCTTCATATAATCCATGAACTCACTACTCATATATTCGCCACCTCGATCAGATCGAATGCATTTAATATATTGACCAGTCTATTTTTCTACTTCATTTCGGAACTCTTTGAACTTTTCAAAGGTTTCCGATTTATGTCGCATCAAATAGACATAACTGTACCGTGACGGATCATCGGTAAAGGTAAAAAAATATGAATAACCACTGTGAATAGTCTGACTTAGTGGACCACATACATCAGAATGTACGAGTTCTAGTAAGTTAGTGGCGCGGTGTCCAACACCAGAAAATTGGGCTTTGGTCATCTTACCCTGAATACACCATTCACAAGTTGGATATGGTTTAATGGTGAGATCTAGTATCAAACCATTCCTAAATAATTGGGTAAGGTGTTTAACGCCTATATGACCTAGCCTCATGTGCCATAGTTCAGTATTATTAACTACAAGTAAATTATGTTTATTAATCCTAGTATTCAAGATATCTTTAGAAGTATGCAATGTGTAATGACCATGCTCATTTGGACAACAAAAGGATCTGAATATTACGTTTATCATATAAATACAAAGAACAGTTCTTAATATTAACATGATAACCTTCTGTATCTAATACAAAAAGAGATATAATATTTGCTACACATCCTCGTACAATGTAGCAATCATACAACAAAAGGTTCCCATTCGGCAAAGAGATTTTGCATACTCCCACTGCAACTGCATCCAGAGAGTCTCCACTCCCAAATCGCAACTCCATCTCTCCAGGCTTCAGTTTCTTACTTTCCTTCAGCACCTACAACGAATTACAAATGTGAACATGACAAGCAGAATCCAAAATCCAGCTGGATGTAACAGCTTCACAAGCCAGTGAGATATCAATAACTGGAAAAATAAATGTACCTGATGTAGATGCTCTCTCCTTCCTTATCTGGGCAATGTAGTCAGGACAGTTCCTTTTCCAGTGCCCGACTTTGTTGCAGTGATGGTATTTGTCTTCAGAAGCCCTCTTGGGCTTTACTATCTTTCCTTGCGTGGAGGATCGAAACCCTTCTTCTTCTTCATTTTCGTCTTATTTCCCTTTGACCAGGTTTGGGAAGAAGCAGAGAGTGAAGTAGGTTTCGGAGGGCGAGTCGGTACTTCCTTCCTTAGGTCCTCTTCCACCTTGACCAACATCCTATGCAGTTCATGGTAGGAACATATAATCCTATTCATGTTGAAATACATCACGAATTGGCGATATAAAGCTGGGAGCGAACCGGGAATGACACTCCTACCGAGAATGTCATTTAGAGGAAGATTATGTATCCTCAGTTGATCGATCAAATCGATCATGTGAAGAACATGCTAGTTCACAGCTTGCCCCTCGTCCAGTCGCGCATGGAATAGTTCTATCGCAACTTTATGAACAACGATTTTTTCTTGGTTCATATACGATTCTCTTAATCGCATCATCATACTATACGCATATGTCATGCAATAGTATTGTTTCTTGAGTCCCGGTGCCAGTGAACTTAAGATGTATGATTTAACTTTTAAATCATCATCTTTCCAAGCTTGTAAAACTTGGCTTTCCTCCGGTGTTGCGTCATCAGACACAGCAAGGGGCAGCGGACCCTCGAGTACATATCCCAACTTCTCGGAATCAAGGACAATCCTTAAATCCAAATCCCAATCAGTGAAGTTCTCAGCGCCTTTAAGTTTGTTTGCATCCAATATACGCGCAAACAGATTAGTCAATTGTGCCACCATCGCAAATCTATCATATAGATTACGAAAAACGGTTAGCAGATTATAAAACAGTTTCATATAATATCGAAAGCATTAACTAGATCATGGATTTTTAATCTAAAAATACCTCTCCCATTAAATCATGCAATACTGTAATCCCCCAACATAATACAAATATTTAATAATTAAATTAAATACAAATAGTGAAAGGTGGATCCCATGAATATATTTCAGCTCACAGCTTTGGCACGTTCTCGCCTACGTATATTCATCAGGTAGACAACTCCTTGTCAATCACTCAATAATGACTCTTGGGTTTTCGGTCCTGGTCATTTCTCGTTGTGACAGCTTTGGCACGTTCGCAAGAAGGTGTACCAAGGTTAAACTCGTCAATGATAAACTCAAGCTACTTACGTAACCCTGACAGCTTTGACACGTTCAGGATTCCGTTTTCGCTTGAATTTATCTAGTATCAGATATACATCCGGCATAAATAAGTTTCTATCGGCTACACCCTCACAGCTTTGGCACGTTCTCGGATGTAGTTATAGAAAAGATATTCATTAACCGTATTGACAAGACGGACCATGTAACATGTATCAAATACATTATTAACACAAACCTTATTAATTAGGGATTTTCCGCAAAAGATATTTTCTACTTTATTTAATCAAATTAAATAAACACATGCATGCATAAAGTAAAGATAAAATTCAACATTGAATTTAAAAGGCATAATCATATTAGGGTGTCCAGAATCAGACTCGCTCTGATACCATTTTGTAGGGGTTTTATGGCGAAAATCCGGTAACGCAGCGGAAACACGGAAAATCAAAATTTTTCGATTTCAAAATTTTTCTTGGATCAATTAAATAAACTTATTTATTTAATTACCCAATTATTAAATTCTGAAAAATTACACAAGAAATCAAATTTCTTGGTAATTACCGAATTGTCTCACAACTTTGTAAATTGATCATTTTAGTCCTAAAATTGTCAAATATAATTTTGGATGATTCTAAATCATTTCTAAAATGATTTCCAACATGTCCAACACATCAAAATAAGATTGCAACAAAATCCCTAATTTTTAGCTAATTGCCGAACATACCCAGAATTTTTCAGTTTTTGCAATTTGGTGGTTTTTTGTTAAAAACATGTCAAGATCAAATCCAATCAACCAAAAATTAATATGCATCATATACACACCATAATACATCACATATATGAAAAGCCCCAAATTGGAAAAGGGTTAAGAACCCTAATTTTACAATTTCTTCAAATTGACAAATATTACCAAATCATTTAAATCCAACACTTTAATTCAAACTTTACCACACCAAACAAGTCTCACCATCATGAAACAATTCAAGAACAATTCTAGCTCATCAATGAGTGTCTTAGCAACTCTAGAATTGCAACATGATTATCAAATAACCAAAAGTAAGCCATTGAAAACCATTTCAAGCTTATTTTATAACCATACATGCATACATCTTTCAAACAAGTTCACAATCAATTAAAACACAAAAAATAAGTGTAGAGACAACATCCTAGCAACACATGTTGAAGCTAAGCATGTTAGAAATATTTTCTATGTTGGAAGATTTAAAGAAAAACTTACAAATCAAGAAATTTCTAAGCTTTTCTCTTTGTTCTTCAAACTTTTCTCTCAACTCTTTTGTGTTTTTTTTTTTTAAAACTTGTTAACCTAAACCTAATAAAATGAAACAAATAATATATACTTACACCAAATAGCCTTGGCCGAAATTGGTAAGCATAAATATCTAGATATTTATTTTTTGTTTCATTTAATTTTGCTTTATCAACTTGTGTAAATGATAATAAACCATTTTATGACTTTCAAAAAGTCAAATAAATCTACTCATGGCATTTCCAAAAAATATCAAAACTTAAGATATTTATTTTTTAATTAATTTATTATTTAACAATTAAATATTAAATAATTATTTAAATATAAATATTTTAAATATATGTATTATATTTACTTTAAATATCCCAATATATATATATATATATATATATGAAATATGTCAAATATCACAATTTGACATTTAATTAATGTGTATTTAATCAAATCTATCATTAAATACAAATACACACAAATTAGGAAATGACTTTTAGGTCCATTCGCATGTATTTTTTCGTTTAACTTTTAAACGACTTATAAATAATCAGTATTACTCATAAAAGTTGCCGTAGTGCTTTACGAGTATATTTCACTAGTGAGACTCTCTAGATTCAGGCATATCCGTCACGAAATCCAATTTTGTGTTTTACCCACCTGTAAATTTTGACGACCACAGATAATCTCACTAAATCATACAAGTCGAGTGTTGGACAAAATGACCCATAGCGTCACTATTTGCACAGATCATTGTGTTGTTGTAGCAAATTAACTATGTGACAAGGAAATTGCACTCTCATCATTTGTGATTAGATCACCATAGATATATAAATGAAGAGAGGTCCCTATGATTAGTACCTGGACTGAGAATGATATGAGACAGTATCAGTCCCCGAAGGTTTAATCATTAAATATCCCTAGCCGTAGTATTATCGAGACTGGACATCGATAATGCGGAATAGGCTAGTATTGCACTTGCGCGTTTGTGAGGGCACAACGGCATAGTTCTCATATATATAAGTGTTGGATACTTATGCAAGTGCGATAGGAGGTCGTGTTTCACCGATGGTACGGGAAACAGCTTCGCTCTGGATAGACCCCTCGGAATCCCATTGGTATTATGACTATGTGTCTATGGGAGGCCGAAATCAAGGTAGGTGTGTATGGTCTTAACCTGAGACTTACATCGCTAATACTTACGATAATCGATAGACTTTGGTCTGGTGGTAGGGGACTTTAAACGGGTTCTGTGTACACCATTTCTGGGTTTATCAGAGAGTCGTAGTGTATTGGGTGTGATGTCAAGACGGAAGTATCACTTCAGTCATATTGGAGTTGATGTCACGCAGGATACGGTACTAGTGCTCTTGAGTGTTGCGCAACCAATCGGGATATTGTGACCAGGTCATGTATATCCGATTATAGAGACTATGTTACCAGACATCCGACATGTGCTTCGGACGGGGCAGACACTTATCCAGCCCCAGCCCTAGCACGTGATTATCCGATACTGGGCCGATATACACAATACTACGGTATACTACGCTTGATACAGATCTATATATTCCTGTAAGAATATTTCTGGAGAATTGGGTAGGCATGGCGCTTTGCTAGAAGCCAACCTTGTCTTGTAAATCGATATAAACGTAGTACGAGGTACTTACGTGTTCGGACAGTCCGACGATCGTATTTACTGCCAACATATCCGGAGATCTCATGGGTCGCTTCCTGAAGATTCACCGATGATGTATAACTCGCACTTTAATTAATCTAGGATTGGATAATAGAAGAGAGAGAGATAGAATTAATCTGGGATTAATTCGATGAGAGAGAAAATTAATCTGGGATTAATTGCGGAGATATTTTATCTGGGATAAAATATTAATTAAAGAGAGAGAACGATTAATTTGGAATTAATCGATAAAATAATATATTCGATATATATTAGAAATTGGATTTCGACGCGGAATTAAAATTAGATTTTAATTCGGGTGAACGAATTAATTTAGAATTAATTCGTTAGCGACGTGAATAGTGATTTCGCTAGGCGTAATCATTTAATTACGACGCGACGGAAAATTCGTTAATTTGGAATTAGCGAACCCGAGCCCGAGAGTGATTGCGAGCGCATTCGCATTTCGAATTCGAGTGCGGCACGCAAGTCACATCAAGTGTCAAATCACTAGTCGCATCAATTGTCAAATCACTTGTCACTTTGAGTGATGTGACATGACATGTTGTCACTTTAATAAAGTGAAGAGATGTGATGTGAATAGTGATGTGCAATGATTGAAAGCTTTTAAAAGGCTTGAGATGGAATATAACATTATTTTATTCCTTGCCTTTTTGACTTTTGAATTAAAGTTGAGTATATGTCTTATTTTATTTACTTGGTAAATATTAATAAAATGATATATACAAAAGCATTTCCTCTCTCTCTCTAACATTGTACAGTACACGTTTTTTGCTTTGGAGCAAAAACGTAACTCTTCCTCTCCCTTTTTTTTTCTTCTTCATCTCCTTCACGCATGGTGCGATTTCTTCTCTCATTTTTCTGGTTTCACCGAAATTTTGAAGAAGCAAAATGGAAGATGAACAAGTGCTAGCACACCTTGAGTGATACATAGGTGATAGGGAAACGAAATCTTGAGCATGGAAGCTTGAAGCTTGGAGCTTCAATGGAGTCTTGCATGGCCGATTCTTGGAGGTTCAAAGAGGATCAAAATCGCACAGCCCACTGTCAAGGAAAGCTACTGCCGAGCTCTATGGAGGGAGCCAAAAACGCATCTTGTTCTTCATCCATCAAAACCCATCAATGTGAGTATGAATTCCGCCTTACTCCTTTGAGTATTCAACTCGTTTTTATGCATGTTTGTGATCCTTGGGACTTGATTGAACTCTTACAATGGTATCTAGAGCTTTGATTGCATGAAAACCGAATTAGGGTTCTTGAGCAAATTTGGGGCTTTTTGATTTTGGCTTGATTCTGTCTAATTGATTGTTTGAGGATGATTATATATGATTGAATTTGAGTTGTATGTAATCAATTTGATAAAAAATTGATTGGATTGATTTTCCCCAATTTGCTTATTTTTTGTCAAAACTTTAATTTGGGTAAACTCGATTTAGGCATGATTTGGTTGAATTGTTTGATGCATTATGCTTGAATGAGGTTGAATTGAAGTTGTGCATGATCAATTTCAAGAAAATTGGATTAGATCAATTTTCCCCAATTCTTTAGGTTGAAATGAAACTTGAAATTGGGTAAAATGTGTTTTAAGCATGTTTTAATTGAATTGGATGTTTAAGTATGCTTAGAACATGTTTAATTGAGATTGTGTGTGATCAATTTCATGAAATTGAATTGGATTCAATTTTCCCCAAATTGGATGCTTGGCCGAAAATTGGAAGAACCTAATGTCTTGGTAATTTTGTTTTGTTGATCATTGGATGACTTAAAACAATTGGTTAATGTTGTTTTGAAGTTCAATTTGATTGAATTTTGATTTAGAACATTTTTTCCCTTTTAAAGTAGCTTGGCCGAAACTTAAGGAACATGAAATTCATTGTGATTTTTTGTTTTAATTCATTGGATGAATTGAATTGATTGGGAAATTAAGATTGTGGACTCAATTGGATTGAAACCGAATCGAATTGAAAAACCCCTAATTGCCGAGACTTGATAGCATGTTAATTGGGTTTGATTTTAATTGAATTGTGTTGGACACTATTTGGTTGTTAAAGTGCATGATTAATTAGGCTAATTGATATTTTAGAAATGTTAATTGGGTAATTGATTGTGTATTACACTTAGGTTAATTATTGTGAAATTTGGAATTTTATAAGTTAATTAATTTGGGCTTGATTTTGGAAATTGGGCTTGTTAGGTTGTAATTGGGCTTTTGGGCTTTGTTGTAACAAAGTTGGGTTTAGGCAAAATTGGTTGGATCCAATTAGGCCCAAAACCGAATCCAAAAGGTCCAATTATGACTTAATGGACCTTAATTATTTAATTGGGCCTAATGGGCCAAAATTAATTTAAAGGCTTATGGGGTAACTCCCGGATTGGATTTTGGTTGTTCGGTTTGACCCGAGTTGACCAAAAGTCCACGCCTGTAGAAATTAATTAAAAGCCCATTGGACTTTAATTAAATAAAACATTAGATGTTAATCGGGCTTTGAGACCCGTTGCGATTAAATTTGGAATTTAAGTCGTAAAGGTTCGTTAATAAAAGTGTAATATTTAATTTGGAATTAAATAATGAATTAGAATTAAATACGTATAAATTGGATTTAATTATGTAATTTAATTTAATTCGTAGAAATTGTACTTTGAGTACGTGTTTGCAATACGAGTTTGACTCGACAAAATCAAATCTTTGTTTGAACATTGGATGATCACTAATAATCAAGATTAATTAATTTGATTGATTGATTGATAACATGCTTGTATGAATACATGGTTGTGATGTTTGAATAATGTATATCGGATGGATATTAGTCCGGGTTGGGCGATTTTGGAAATTGTAATAAATTTGATTTATTAAATTGGACCTGCGTTGTCCAGTATTATCTCTTTATTTATTTGTATTCTCTTCTCACCTATTCCCCTCCATGTAAAAGAGGTTTCTTTAGAAGTGTAGTGTAACGGGTAGAAATAATACAAGTGCTAGCGGGAGAGAGAAAGTGAGAGATTTGATCTAGGATCAATGTAAAATATCCATCCGCATATCATTATTATTTTATTTCATACTCGCTTTATTATGTATTTAGAATGCATGTTTAAGGGTGTATGATGATGAGACCTTAACAAAGATAATTAAATTGGTAGCCGATTTGCACGCGAAAAACCCTCATTTTATATTAAGCAAATATCCTTCCATTGAATGATTCTTGTTCAAGATCCGAAGTTGGCATTGGTTTTTATTGACCAAAGTCAAGACCTTTGTCAATCAAGGATGTACTTGAATCATGAGAGTTTTGTTGCATATCGGTGTCTTGTCCAAATCGTGATTTTTATTGACCAAAGTCAGATCACTTTTTGTCCAATGACATTGATTACGAAACTTTCCTCGTCAATGGGTCCCGCTTAACTGGAATCATTAGGTTTGTGTTTGGCCAAAGCCAAGGCCTAAATGATTCAGAGGATAGGGTTAGGAAAATGTATGGATACATTGACATTATACATATGTTCGGACTTGGATGTCCACCTAACCGGATCTAGGAATGGATGAGATCCAATTGATCTTAGAGATCTACCTAGTTAAATAGCATACAGTTTTTATTGGCCAAAGTCAGGGTTGTTGTGTTATTTAACGGGATCCTAGCCCACTAGGAAACACGGTTTCCCGAGTACTCCACAGAGGGTTAGAGGCTCGACGAAAAATAGTGGGAGGCAAGTATTGAATTTGCAACATTCGTTCGAATACTCGCTAAACACGCTCATTTAAATTATTTCGTCGTTATATTAAATGTTAGTTAGACTAATATTTAAATTGTTGTTTTAATAAACAGTTGGACTGTATTATACTTGATTATATATAATTGGATTATATTAATCAATATATTTGAATTAATTAATTTCAGTTTACAGTTGATTTTATAATTGGATTATAGTAATCAATGTAATTGAGGTTAATTAATTTGGATTATATTTGATTATATAGTTGGACTATTATAATCATTATAAATATATAGTACCACTAATCGTTGATTAAATAGTTGGACTATTGTAATCAAGATAAGAAATTAAAAAATTGGATATTTAAAATATAATCTGGGATTAAAAATATTTTAAATGATTTAATTTTCAAATTGGGAATAAATAATAGGTTACTTTATTTGATAAAATAACTTATTATACGTTGCGCCCAAAATTAAGCAAATAGTAGAGCATAAAATCTTTGAAAGATTTATGTGATGATGACTTTAATGCTTAATTAATATACTTATAATAAATCTCTCTTTAGATTTAAAAGTATTAAATTGCAATTAATAATTCTTGGAGAATTAATTGACTATTCTAGTGGAGAAAAGTCAAAGTTTGCAATTGGGCATGTAGCACAAGGTGCATATCGTTTCGATATTCCGAAACCCAGGCTTGGCCAAAGGTTTGTAAAATATTGAAAAGGATAATTGACATATCCCAAAGGGACTACCATTTGGATATGGAAGACACGAAGGAATTAAAGAAAGGGCGAGGCTCTAACTTTAAATATATTTGTCTAAGTTATGATCACTACTAGTATTGAAATTAGATTTTAAATACTTAGTGTGGTACATAAAATATATATATGATACCGAGATAAACACATTAGATGTGAATAACAGAATTTATATTTTGAATATAAATAAAATCTCAAACATATATAAATGACAAATAAATAGCTCATATTGATTTGATCAATAGAGAATTATTTGTGGCATTGTTGTCTAGGACACAATTTAATTAGACTCGTATATCCACACTTTTGAAGAGTGGATACTAGGACTGATTTGACTATTCAAATAAGGTCTGCGAATCTAGTTTATTAGGTAAAGTACTTAAAATACTATTTACTTGGTAATAGTGTAAGCCGTGCCACCGATCTGTTAGCCTATTCATGGTGAAGTTAGTGGGCCCATATCTAACTAGGCTAGATGTGAACATGAATATTTCGTGACCTTAACGGATGTGGCATCTCGTTATGGTTATGTGTTTCTTTTGAAGAACACACATACGAAACTTTGAGTTTCGACACGAAGTATACAAACAGATCGGTTGTAGTAATATGCCGCTACGGTAAGACCGTATTGGTAAATACTTAAGCAGTAAGTTTCATACGTACATGAAAGAGTACGGTAGTCTTTCATATGAGGACTCCTCCCGAGACACGTCAATTGATGGTGTGTCAGAACTAAAAACCAAGTTTTGTTGGACATGATTAGGTTTTTCGCGAGTCGCTCTGAGCTACTGTTTCCTTCAACATGATATGTATTAACAGTGCAAAACTTATTTAGAATAAGGTTCCATGTAAATCTGTTTGACAGATATCATATAGGATATGAACAGGAAAGAAACGAGGTTTCTCATTCATGATAATTTGGGTATGCCAGGCATAAAGTTTGGATGATACCAAACTAAGAACCCAAAATGGATTAGTGCCAATATAGGTTATCCTAAGGGAAACCATAAGTATAGTACTTATAAATCCCACATGAGAACAATGTGATTATTGCTCACCATGCGGTTTTCCTGAGAGGAATACCGATATGCAGTGGTCAGTGGGAGGATAGTGATACTCGATGAAAAATCGGAGTAATACTATTCAAAGCACGAAGTCCTTAATGGAACACAAACAGTTCATCAATGATGAATCTGTACCATTAATCTTCAATACACAAGAAACTTCGTAGATCGGATAGAGTCAGAAACAACCTAGGTATGGGTTTCTGATCTAACCTCATTAAGATGTCAATCTTATAGAGGTGTAACCATCCGACTACGTTTAGAGGAAGTGATACAAGTATCGACTCTCTGTTACGGCAAAGTGCCATGAATCCGAAATGGATTCCATGTATAACAACTATTTTGGATACTAGTTGTTGTACCATAAGGCATTGTGCCTATGGTACATTATACGTCTTCAAGGAAGACATACATGGATGGCAACATACCAACGTACAAAGCTAGGCTTTTGACGGAAAGGTATCGTTATCAACATTGTGTTAATAACGGTTCAACCTTTTACCTGTTGCCATGGTAAATCCATTTTGAAGATGCTTGTTGATAACTGTATATTTCATTTGTGAAATATGTCAGTTATAAATCAAAATCGCTTTCCTGAAAAGGAAACCTTTTGGAGAATGTTTACAACATTCTGACGATTTTGTATAACCGACAAACAAGGTTTGCGGATTATTCAATCCATGTTTGGATTGAAGCAAGCATAGGTTCTTGGAACTGACATTTTGAAATAATCATAATGGTTTATGATTTAACTCAAAACGAAATAATCTTGTGTATATAAGGAGGTTAGTGGGAGGGCGCACTGACAGTGAAAAATTCCCATAAAGCTATTGTCGAAAGCTTGGCTTTCATAGAAATTCTCCGTAGAATTCTGGGGAGTAACAACCTTTATTCAAGGAATAAAGATCTACTGAGATAGATTTGGAGTTGTTAATACTCTCTTGGAAATTGTACATTTAAAATGTACCTGTATTGGTGTCTCATACGCTTCGGGCATATGGAGTCACAATCGGGTCAATCCAAGTGATAGTCACTGGATTGAAGATTAAGAACATCTGTTAGTATCTGAGAGAACTAAAGATGCTATCTTAAACTATGGAGATGGAGAACTTGAAGTGACTGGGATCACTGCTGCAAGTTTCCAAACCGGTAAATACTGCTGCGGTACTATAAGTTTGAACACTGGGACAGTGAGCTGGAAATCTTCCGAGCAAGATAACTGTTGCCGAATTAACAACAAATGCGGATTATTGCTGCAGCTGAGGCAGCAATAGAAGCCATTTGGATCGATAATAAATCTAATTAGATTAGATATAGTTCTGTTAGCAGCTGAGCTAGGCGTCAGCACAGGCTAAAGAATTAAAGGTCTCATCGAAGATCCAGATATATACTTCTATATCATCTGATTCGTTCAGATCATACATCGTGGCGATGTGATGATCGTGTAAATCGCGTCAAACGATAATCAGACAAATTCGCTGACGAAAACCTTTCCTCAGCAATTTGAGCGAACCGTACATAGTTCAGGTGTGGGACACTTGAGTGACTGGCTATGTGCCAAGTGGGAGATTGTTGGACAAAATGACCCATAGCGTCACTATTTGCACAGATCATTGTGTTGTTGTAGCAAATTAACTATGTGACAAGGAAATTGCACTCTCATCATTTGTGATTAGATCACCATAGATATATAAATGAAGAGAGGTCCCTATGATTAGTACCTGGACTGAGAATGATATGAGACAGTATCAGTCCCCGAAGGTTTAATCATTAAATATCCCTAGCCGTAGTATTATCGAGACTGGACATCGATAATGCGGAATAGGCTAGTATTGCACTTGTGCGCGTTTGTGAGGGCACAACGGCATAGTTCTCATATATATAAGTGTTGGATACTTATGCAAGTGCGATAGGAGGTCGTGTTTTCACCGATGGTACGGGAAACAGCTTCGCTCTGGATAGACCCCTCGGAATCCCATTGGTATTATGACTATGTGTCTATGGGAGGCCGAAATCAAGGTAGGTGTGTATGGTCTTAACCTGAGACTTACATCGCTAATACTTACGATAATCGATAGACTTTGGTCTTGGTGGTAGGGGACTTTAAAACGGGTTCTGTGTACACCATTTCTGGTTTATCAGAGAGTCGTAGTGTATTGGGTGTGATGTCAAGAAGGAAGTATCACTTCAGTCATATTGGAGTTGATGTCACGCAGGATACGGTACTAGTGCTCTTGAGTGTTGCGCAACCAATCGGGATATTGTGACCAGGTCATGTATATCCGATTATAGAGACTATGTTACCAGACATCCGACATGTGCTTCGGACGGGGCAGACACTTATCCAGCCCCAGCCCTAGCACGTGATTATCCGATACTGGGCCGATATACACAATACTACGGTATACTACGCTTGATACAGATCTATATATTCCTGTAAGAATATTTCTGGAGAATTGGGTAGGCATGGCGCTTTGCTAGAAGCCAACCTTGTCTTGTAAATCGATATAAACGTAGTACGAGGTACTTACGTGTTCGGACAGTCCGACGATCGTATTTACTGCCAACATATCCGGAGATCTCATGGGTCGCTTCCTGAAGATTCACCGATGATGTATAACTCGCACTTTAATTAATCTAGGATTAATTAGAAGAGAGAGAGATAGAATTAATCTGGGATTAATTCGATGAGAGAGAAAATTAATCTGGGATTAATTGCGGAGATATTTTATCTGGATAAAATATTAATTAAAGAGAGAGAACGATTAATTTGGAAATATTCGATAAAATAATATATTCGATATATTATTAGAAATTGGATTTCGACGCGGAATTAAAATTAGATTTTAATTCGGGTGAACGAATTAATTTAGAATTAATTCGTTAGCGACGTGAATAGTGATTTCGCTAGGCGTAATCATTTAATTACGACGCGACGGAAAATTCGTTAATTTGGAATTAGCGAACCCGAGCCCGAGAGTGATTGCGAGCGCATTCGCATTTCGAATTCGAGTGCGGCACGCAAGTCACATCAAGCGTCAAATCACTAGTCGCATCAATTGTCAAATCACTTGTCACTTTGAGTGATGTGACATGACATGTTGTCACTTTAATAAAGTGAAGAGATGTGATGTGAATAGTGATGTGCAATGATTGAAAGCTTTTAAAAGGCTTGAGATGGAATATAACATTATTTTATTCCTTGCCTTTTTGACTTTTGAATTAAAGTTGAGTATATGTCTTATTTTATTTACTTGGTAAATATTAATAAAATGATATATACAAAAGCATTTCCTCTCTCTCTCTAACATTGTACAGTACACGTTTTTTGCTTTGGAGCAAAAACGTAACTCTTCCTCTCCCTCTTTTTTTCTTCTTCATCTCCTTCACGCATGGTGCGATTTCTTCTCTCATTTTTCTGGTTTCACCGAAATTTTGAGAAGCAAAATGGAAGATGAACAAGTGCTAGCACACCTTGAGTGATACATAGGTGATAGGGAAACGAAATCTTTGAGCATGGAAGCTTGAAGCTTGGAGCTTCAATGGAGTCTTGCATGGCCGATTCTTGGAGGTTCAAAGAGGATCAAAATCGCACAGCCCACTGTCAAGGAAAGCTACTGCCGAGCTCTATGGAGGGAGCCAAAAACGCATCTTGTTCTTCATCCATCAAAACCCATCAATGTGAGTATGAATTCCGCCTTACTCCTTTGAGTATTCAACTCGTTTTTTTATGCATGTTTGTGATCCTTGGGACTTGATTGAACTCTTACATCGAGGTCATGTCATTTTTTATTAATTCCCCGTCACAGATATTCTGATATATCCCAGAGATATAGATGTAAACGTCAAATCTCTATAGGGACAATCTTGTCGACGTCTCTATTAGCAATCTCAAAAAGAACACTTAGAACTCACTTCTAAAGTGTACCACGGGCCCATGGTTTTTATCTGATTGCTAATCATATATGGACTATCTATGCTCTATACAGAACTGACGGATCCTATCTTGACACACATTGGACACCCTGAGGATCTGCCCACACCCAACAAACAAGCGGAGGTCTAATCTGAATAGATTGGTGACGTGACTGCCATCTAAGTGTTGAAGATGTCTCATGTGCCCACAGTGGTATCTCAAGTCAAAGAATCACAAATGCTACTCAACCCGAGAAGATTCTTATTGACGTTGGTGTACCATCCATTAAGAATCTTCAGTGAGTCGTTCAGTGTTTATCTGTTATAAACACCTACACGTCTATACGAGTCTCCAAGACTCATGGTTCATTGAGAAACCATTGGAATCATATATTCCATTATACGACATATATCAGTCTCAACGGGTTTACTTTACTGACCAAGTAGTGTAAACCTCTCCAGGAACTGTATGAGAATGACAACGTCATGATACAACTCAATGTCAGTTGAGACGCTTTTGCAACTGCATCATGACTAATCATTCTAAGGTCAATTACGTCCTTACCATATAAAATGATATATTATATTACAGAAACTTCTTTTTTTATTCATAATAAAACTTTTATAATAGTATTTACAAGGAAATACAACGAGGAATTGGCGCTCTGAGCACCAACCCCAACATTTACTTGCTGGCCTTTTATCTTCTCTTCTGTTCTAAGCCTGAAATTTCTGTGAACTACATATTTATTTCCTTATCCGAAACATATCACTTTTCACATATTCCTGATTCATGTTTAACACTGTTCTCTTATCTTTGTCGCTGCCTAACTAGTATTTCCTTTCTTTATTATTTTACCTAATATCTTTCGTTTAGATCTCACGCTTAGAATTATTTCTTTTTTTATTTTGTTTTGGTATTATATCTAAAGGTTTTCTGTGCCAATCTCTTTCAACTACGCATTCTTTTGATTCTGTGAATATCTTAAGACGAACTTCAAAGCCTAACTTCTTTGTTAATGTTTAACGAGGGTTGGGAGGGCGGGATCGTCCTGGAGTCTTTCGGTGGTGGTGTTCTCACTAGCTATATATGTTACAGTTGCTTATGCTGCTCATTTATAAACTTATAATTCTGCTATTTACATGTCTGGTTTTTGGCTTCTCTACTGGGGTACTACTACTATGAACTATATGAATTTCATGTTTCAACTCTATTTCTAATTCGTTTTCTAATTAGCGTCAATTTCACCCTTTATTATGAACCTCCATAAGGTTCATTCTCTGTCAAACTCTTACTATACTCTGTCTATTATTCTTTCTTACTAAGCTTTGCTCTATTACTTGACTTTCCTAATCATTTAAGTTCTTTGAACTACATCATCTTTCATTTTCAATACCATGGGACTCTTTATAAGTTATTCACTTTAATTGTAAGAGTCGTTCTCCCTGATTTCTTTGTACTTCTAAGTCTTGACTTCTTTAAAGACTCGTTAATTCAACGATATCCTCCAGATTAACTCAACATATTATGACTTCAAACTATTCTAACTCATGCTGCTTGTCTATGTTTCTTTAAACTCATCGATTTGGCTGTCTAGCCATCTCGTAAATCATCTAATCTGTCAATTACTTTTCTTTACTGATCCTTCTCTTTACTAGATTCTAAGTTGATGAGAAAGCATATTCATTGCATAAGGTTTTACAAATACGTATTTCTGCTTTACACTTAAGCTCGGTGATGATCTGGTTAGGTGTTTACATGCTTTACTATAATCGATATTTCTCAAAGGAATGGCCGTCATTCGTTCTGCAGGAACCTGATCAACTACTCCATTACTTAGGGTTTTACTGACTTTGCTTGTTACCTCTCGCACCCCTCTTATCATTTATATATCATATTTCTTTGCTCTACGTTTTTGCTGCCGAGACTAGTGGTGTTTCGTTCTTCTATCTACTTCCTAGATCTCCGCTCTCAGTTTACTTTAAATCTCAACTTTGGTGCTCTGTTCTACTGCCCATACTGGCACTCGTGTCACTTCTTAAATATCTCAAACCTCTTGAGTCTTATCCTTTATATTTTACAGAATTTTTCTAACTTGGATAATCTATGGGTTTTACTACATTTGGTCTATCTGTGGACTCCTACTAGTCTTGCAAACCTCGCTCTGACTTGCTTTAATCTTTGGGTTACCCTGGGTTATCTTCTTTATATCCTCGAAACTTCATTGATTCTTCTTCTAGGTGGTCTGCCTTCCCAGGTCTTTCCATTTCTTAAGATGGACTCCCGTTGGGTTTTTCTTACGGTCGTCTATATCTATACTGGTAGGAACTGTTTTATCTCTCGTCGGTTATTTCCTTTATGTCACAATTTTATATCCTTATTCTGGTACTCTATGTCCTGACAGAGTTTATTGCTAATGTATAGTAGGTATGAGATAGGCTCTGTCAGAACAGCTTTCTTAACTGGTATCACTAAGTGGTCACAAACTAGGTAACTTAAGGTCCTGTCCTCATCGAATCGCTTGAGGTAATCTAACTAGTTGTTTTTATTTATGACCTTTATTTATCTGTTCGATTACCTGGGTCTGGGTTTGAGGATCTGGAGTTCTCTTCATCCTCTTTGGCATCTCAGTCTACTAGAATTTTCTACGACTAATCCTGATTTCTTACTTCTTATGCCTTATGTTTATTCTTGGTTATTCAGGGAACTCTCCATCTATATGAGGTGCTCGAGAATTATTGTATCAATTGGGAAAAGTTTTCTGAGGAGGAAAGAAATCTCGCTTGAGGAAAAGAAACTTTGCTTAGATCTACTCAGCATTTTACTTTTATTTAGGCTTGTTATACTCTGATTTACTCCAAGTTCTGGTATTATCCTTTATTATCTAACTCTGGGTCTCTGATTCTTACTACTATAGGTTTTGGCATTTTCTTATCTGTCTGTTTCCGTACCTCCATCTCTATGTGCTTCTGATTTCTTAGATATCTACATTCTATCTTTTTACTTCTCTTTCTATCTTTTTCTTTCTCTTTCTATTTTCCTGGGTGGGTACTCTTGAAACTTACTATCTCTTTCTGTCTCTTTATCTTTCTTTGTCTCTGGCTGTCGAAATATTTATACCTTCTTTCTTGCTTTCTAATAGCTCTCCTATCCCATTGCCTTGGATAATTTTTCTTATATTTTACTTTCTGATTTCATAGCATTGAAATAAGCTGAATAATTTCAAGAAGGTTCCTAACTTAGACCTAGAGTGTAATTGTTCCCGCGAAGAATACTATTTGAATAGTTTGGGAAAGTTTATTAACCTGTCTATGGATCTTGAGGACGTACTCGAGGATCGGATACTGGAGAGGTAGTGCCCCGCATACAAGTATCCCGGACATACTACGTATACAAGACCCCAACACTATACCCACTGCAGTCACTAACTCTCTAGATCATGCTCTGATACCATCTTTGTAACATCCCCAATTCGGAAGATGTTACCGGTAGAGGATAGACCATACTAACCTCATAAGCCTCTGACTCAGATAACTACTATTCAATTTCTAATACTCTTTTCTTTAATTAAATATATATCGTATATATGGGACTGTGGCCCAAACTTACAACTTAACATACAAACTTAACTCCAATAACTTTATACACAAAGACACATGTTTTTACAATGCTTACACATAACTCAAATGCTAGTACGGAACTTTTACTTGACTCTGACTGACTCCAATTGGACTTTTACTATTTGACTTGGACTGGTGGGCTCCAAACCCTAATGACTGCAACAATATCTATCCTCCCGAGCTCGTCCTCCGAGAAACCTGCAGGACATGGAAACTAGGAGTGGGGGGGTTAGATTGTTGTATGATCTAAGTGAGTGGACGAAAAACTGAAATACTAATATCAAAACATTTGATTTTTAAAACCAAAGTGTCAGAAGTAACTCTATATGAAAACTCTTTTCTGAAAACTACGTCTGAAATCACCTTTATAAAACTCGGCTTTCTGGAAACTGCTTTTAAAGCTCTGGTTTCTGAAAAACTATTTCTAAAATCTTATTTATAAAAGCTGTATACTGAAAATATTGAGTCTGAAAACTGGTCTGTATCTGAAAATCTTGACGTATGAGGGCGTTACGTATCGCCGTCCCCCCGTACGCCTAACTGGAACCAGGAATGCAAAACCATTACTTTGGGGCGTTACGTATCGCCATCCTCCATAGCATGCCACTCATGTCCCTGAAACTAGTGTTCTTGGGGGCGTTACGTATCGTCGTCCCCTAAGCCACTGAACTAGAGCCGGTAGTGCTGATCCATACTACTACCTGACCCTGAAACTATGGTATAGGGGCGTTACGTATCGTCCTCCCCTATCCATGAACTAAGATCTGGGGGTGTTATATATTGTCGTCCCCCCAGTCCTCTACATGTGCACATGTTCTCTATCCGTCAATTCCAAACTGTATCCAGTTACATACTGGGGTGGGTTTTTCCCTCATGCCCCGAAAAACATAAAACATGTTCTAAAAAATATTTCTTTCTCAAATATAATTTAAATCATAAGCTTTTATGCAATAACTGTTATAAGAATGATCTATCGCCCTAAAGCATAAAAATTAAATATGTTATAAAAATATCAACATGAAAATAAATTTAAAAGAGTAGTGTCCACTCACAGCTTTTTGGAATTTGGTTGGTATCGATTCCCCTCGTCGAAGAAGATTGTGGTTCCTGTAGATATTCTATGATTGGAAACTTGATTAGTATATACGTTGTAGAACGAGCTTCAGAATTTAGCTAAGCTTATTAATACAACAATATGTTTTAGCTACAAGGCTTATCGTACTTGTATCTTGATGTAAAGTATGTATACAAACTAATACGAGACCTATAAAGCAGCCTCTAACGTGCTAGGATGGAACTGAGATGGTTTAAAACTATTTTTGGTAATTCTGGTCTTTGCGTCGCGACACAAAGCCTTGTGCATCGCGACGCAAACCATTTCAGAATGGATACTCGAAAATTTCTAGATCGCGTCATGATGTAAGTCCTTGCGCGTCGCTACGCGGCCATTCCAGAGACGAATTCCGTGAATTCCCCAGTGCGCGTCGCGATGCTGACCCATTTTTCAGGATTCTAACATGTTTTCTAAGGCCTATCTTAATTCAATTAAATAACCAACACTTCTATATCAAAAATATTGCACAAACCACTCCAATGAGCTTCAACTCCTAATATTCCATACACATCATCATGCTCCAACAATTCTTTAATTTTTCTTACTCTTGCTTTACTTTAGCTAAATTCTTAAGTTTCGAAAAAGAGTTGAACACTTAGTTTTGTCATCAATTTATTTTCCTACTATCACCAAAAATACCATTCATAACATGCTATTAATCATATCTCATCATCATATTCTCAAAATCCAACAAACCAAAATTGTTTGGGTCAAGTGGGTTTTACCTCATCATGCTTGATTCTTCTTTAATTCTCCAAATTGTAGGTTGTGAAGCCATTTTCTTTGCTTCTCCATTTCTCTATTTTTTTAAGAATACCGCTTCTCCTACCCGTATCGAATAGAACTTGGATCTCTATGAAGAACAAAGTGGAGGTCCAGTCCCTAACAGAAAGAAACCTCAGTCTTTTCCTTAGCTCCGAAGATAAAAGAGTAGAGGCGGCCCTAAAGTGCTGTTTACAGCCGGGTTCTTACCGATCTTGAAAAACTTCTTCTTCTTCTTCTTCTTCTCTTCTTCTCTTCTTCTTCTTCTTCTTCTTATTCTTCTTCTTCTTCTTCTTCTTCTTCTTCAATTTTGTGAAACATTCAATAGTAACTCCCTTATATACTAGGACTTAAT
This sequence comes from Zanthoxylum bungeanum, assembly GCA_019454045.1. NCBI lineage: Eukaryota > Viridiplantae > Streptophyta > Magnoliopsida > Sapindales > Rutaceae > Zanthoxylum > Zanthoxylum bungeanum. The sequence continues at coordinate 75,944 of SKCR01040028.1, forward strand.
TTATATTTGGAAAGATTTAGAAAAGTGGGGGAAATTTGAGATTATTCTAGATAGGTCCGCGGTACTATTCACCCAGAAATTTGACTTGTTTTTTTCATCTGTTTCTGGTTTGATTTTGAAAAAATATTCAACGCGGAAGTTGTAGGTCTCGATCTTAGAGTTCGTATGAGAAAGTTACGGCCCAAAAACCATGGAATGTCTAGAATGGAACAACATACAGTTCGGTATCGGCACTTCGAGGAATATGGATTGACCCCCAAGGTCACTTCATGAGTGCGTATATGTTCAACATAATTTATACTATGAATATTCATCCCAGAATGAAACGAAACGGTAACCGGGATTATTGATTGGAGAGATTACCGGTCATTATAGATAAATTCAGATCCATATTGGGGAAAATTTCAGAGTCAAAACAAGCGTCCTGACGCTAGAGCGCACATCGAGAAACGCGAAAGAATAAAAACCAGGCAGAAAGCAATAAACTGGGCGCGTCATGATGCCCAACATATAGAGTCGAGAAGCGCCAATCATATGTCATGCGCGTTGCGACGTGCCTGACGCAGTATGCATTCCTAGTTCGTCCCGGATCCGATTTTTAACAAAGAAGCAATCTCATAACTCCTTATAAAAATATACGTTCGTCCCAAAAACTAAAGAGAAACCTCATAACACAATTTTGGAGTCCCAAAGCATAGAAGAATACTTAAAGCAAAGAAAGGACTAGTGCTTTAACTGGTGCTAGAGTTTGTCTCGTTTACATATTACATGAAGATATAGGGTATATATCCTAACATTTCTTATTCAGTGAAGGGGCAAGGAACTAGTAACATGTCCATCCCATCCCACTTACCCATTTAATTTTTCAATTATTTATTTTTAAAATTTTTAATAAATTATATTCAAATTACTATTTATAATTTTATATAGATATAAATAAAAAGTATCTTAATATTTATAAAATTATATAAATTAAACTTAGTATAAGGATTTAAAAGAAATAATTATATATATAATCACTTTTTAATGAAGGATCCATCGTTTTATTAAATTACGGATCAACAAAAAGATAAAAAAAACCACAAATAAGGTACTAAGTTTTAGGAGTAAGGTACTAAACATTACTATACTTTTCGTGTGGGACATAGTAAAGTGGTGAAACGCTACTAAAATTACAATATTTACCCCATGAACTTAAACACTTAAATTCAGTGGGATGAAAATTGGTCGAAGGAAAACTGGTAACATTTTACATTTGACTAATATAGTTGCAGGAGTTGTTTTCTTCAAATAATATGGTCATCTTGATGATATACTTTCCCTCAAAATAGCATATGTCAATTTAACTTAATAAATCACACATACCAATGATGTGTACTAACAATTTAAAGTTGAAGGTAGTAAATTTTGGAGAACACATCTATAATATTATGAATGGAGCGTATTTGCTTGACATCAATCTTCTTACTTTGCTGAAGGTCAAGAGTGTGGAAGAATTTTGGTCAGATATGTTTAGCTTAATTGATGTTTCATCCTCTAATTTGTCTAGTGCTGTTAGCTCTAATTCGTATCGTTTTATGATATGTTCATGAATATAAATAATCATTTTTCCATAATATTACTCATTTAACGGTAGCACCTACATATTCGATCTAATTTAGTTTATATCGAAACCAGCAGAGATTTAGTGAAGTATATATTAAACAAAGAATCGAGAGTTTTCAAATGGAATGTTTATCACATGGGTGAATGATCGTTTCATGTCCATCGAACTGACCACCGAGAGTCTTCATATGGAGTGTTTATTCCATGTGTATGTGATACTACAAAAAATGTCTTTAACGTTGAAATATGTCGACGCTAAAATAATAAACATTGACATAAAAGATTATTCACGTTGAAAATTTTCGACGTCAAAACGTGGACGGGAAGATAATTATTGTCGAAACTTTAAATTTCGACGCTAAGATATAATCTTTTTCTTCAAATTTATTCAACAAAAAATATAATTTTTCGACGCCAAATACGTATTTGGCGATGAAAACTTTCGAGGCGAAAGTAACTATTTTGGCAACGAATATGTTCGACGCCAAATGACCCATTTTTCGACGTTAAAGTAAATAAAATATTAAACTATAAATATTATTTTATTTTATTACTTTTAACATCGAATATGCGAAATTAAAAAAAATAACGAATAATAGTACAATTATTTTTATTCTAATAAATAAATAAATTAAATTTGTAATTAAAATTTATTAAATAAATACATAGTGTATTAAAACCCTAATTTTTTTTAGAGAGATTAAACATAAATTAATTAAGTGAGAGTGATTCAAATATAAGGAAAAATAAAGAGAGATGGAATAAAAATTACCTTGTGAAAAGTTAGAGTTTTGTTAAAAATTTGTAGGAAACTTGGGTGTAAAACTTGCAGAGGAGAAAAAGAGTGGAAGGGGAATAAGTGTTGTTGCCAATGGGATTTTAATGACATTTTAACGTCGAATAAGAAAAATTCGACGCTAAATATTAAGCTTTTAGTGTCAATTATATTTTCAAAGCTAAAAGCAACGGGATTGTCGGTGGAGTTGTCAGAAACCTTTAGCATTGAATATGTATTTCGACGCAAAAGATAAAGGGGTTGTTGGAGGTGTTGTCAGAAACTTTTAGCGTCAAAAATAATATCGACGTAAAAAGTTAGACTTTTAGCGTCGATTTTCAAGGATTTATCAGCTTCGAAAATATTTTCGATGTTAAAAGTTTGGATGCTAAAGGTCACTTTTCTTGTAGTATGAAAACTCTCATGTATCGATTGTGTGACTAGTCCTTAGACTTGAGGTCTTTAAAATCTTGTACATGGATTATGTGACTTTGTCATTCTTCCTTCCCCGATTCATAGAATCAGTCATAGGTGTGATTGGGTTATTTGTTGAAATACATGAAGGTTGTGAAAATGCAGCAGAGGATTGTCACTCTCTTAGATAATTTTATTTAGGGGTGTTCATAAGGTTGGGTCAACCCGTGCGGGTTTAAAAAAAATTGGTTTTTCAGGTTAACCTCACCCGACCCAAAATTTGCGGGTTGGGTCACGGGTTTGATATTAAAACCCGACCTGACCCGAAACTATAATATTTTTATTATTTTTCTAAAAAAATTATTATTTTTCTAAAAAATTTAAAATTTTTTTAAGTTTTTACTATTATTTCATCTATTTATTACTTTTATTGTCTTGAAACTTCATATATATGATAATTATCGGGACATAAAATAACTAATATTTATATTTTAAAATAATTAATTCATTTAAAAAATTATTTTTTTGGTCGACCCGACCCGATCGGGTTTCACTCCTCAAATTTCGGGTTCGGGTCGCACGACCCACATGACCCGACCCAATTGGGTCTCACATTTTTTTAAAAAAACCCGACTCGACCCGTGAACACCTCTAATTTTATTATTCATGAGAGTCATATCCGACAGAGCGGTTTGATATGTTTGATTAGTGCTTAAGACTGTGGCAACATCAGTAGAATCATATTAGATTCTTAATTTAGCATGATTCATGATTTTATCAACACCATACATTCGATCGTAAAGGTAGACACTTTCCATGCCCTAGGTCATTCTGTGGGGGTACAGTGAGGCGATGGACCGTATCATATAGGAAACGAATACGGAATGGGTATTTATCTTTCCTTCTCATTTGGGGGTCATGGCATGTTGCTAGATGTTAACTTTGGTCATTGAAATAGAACGACCACATGATAGTCATCATTGGAGGATAATTTATGTTCGATTAACTTATCACGATTCATTTCATGTCCAACTTGAGGGGAACCCAAAATGTCGCACATAACAAAGTCCAAAATCAATGGTTAAGGTGCACCGTATAATAATAACACCATGTTAGATTGATGTGGGAATTGTTTATAAATGATTTCAATACATTTGATTATTGAATAAATTATTTATAAGGTTAATTAGTGGTTTATGGATGCTTGGATGTGGATAATGGTATTTTGGTAAATTGTAAAATAGATTGGGAAATCGGTTCAGTCGACCGAAATCGGACTATTTTCAGAATCTGAATTCTGAATGTTAAATCCACTATCCAATTTAACATTCACATAATATCATCATGTTAACATCCAATGACTGAGATTAAGTGGCTTTTAATCCTATTTACTTAGTTAAATCAACATCTTAGCATGAGATTACTATATAAACCCCAATGGTGTTTCACAAATAAAAAACACAATAAGATCAACACAACAAAAGTCATTAGAACTTGGGTTTATTAGTGTGGAGCTCCAATGCTAATAGGAAGCTTCAATTTTGATGGAGCCTTAAATCTATTTTTTACTAGAGGAACCCACAATTTAAATTTTTTTAGGTATTTTTCTAGGCTAGCATTAAAGGAAAGATATCAATGCACCCAAGGCATTGACCTTGTCATTATCGTTTGGCTTTAGTTTGTGCACATTTGGAGGATACACACTTAGGTGGCTAATTTTAGAACATTGAGGAGGTTGTTGAGTTCGTGGATAGCTCGTGGATTGGAGGGTGGACTAGAGGAGTCTTTGATTTTGTAATTTCTCTTCTCTTTACTTTTATTTTTAAGTTTATATGATATATAGAATGTTTATATGTATGTTTTTACGCATGTTTATGAGTTTTATGCCATGAAAATAGTAGAAACACGTCTAGGTCTGTAGAATAATCAAAACAAAAGGATCTTGGGATTATGGATAATAGCCTAAAATTTTAAATTTTACTGCACATATTTAGTCGTTGTCTAGCAGATGTATGAATGATCCTCCACACTTTGAAAACGGTCAAGTCACCGGTCAATCTAGGCCAGGCCTTTGTCTTTTCATTGGGTATTGACTGATGCTTATGATATCCTATGATATATCTAGAGAAGATTTGTCAGGCCCGTGTGCGAGATTTAGGCATCTACTTCGTGATTTTTAAATCTCCGGCCAGAGTATATTATGGAAATGAGTTCCGAATGTTGATTGAGAGATCACGAATATATCATGACACAAATATGAATTGTACACTATGGAGATTTGACGTTCTAGTCTATATCTCCGGTACAATTCGAATAGCTTATGACAGGGGGCTATATAGTATGCATAGTCCTCGACTTATAAGGTTCAGTGCGATTATGTTTGGTCGTCATAATTTACGAGTAGGCGAATTATACACACGAAATGTGTTCCGTGAAAGATATACCTAAACTTAAAGATTCCCACTAATAAAGTATACTAGTAGAGTATTATGACAATTAATTACGAATAATATAGATTATTCGTAACATTACACATGCCGAGATATTTTTTATCTAATGTGTGTGTGTGTATATATATATATATATATCATACATAATTTGATTTGATACATATTGGATCCAATTAAATTTTGATAAATGCCAATAAATAATCATTTAATTAATTAAGTATTAATTAATTTAAATAATTTTAAGAATATTCTTTATTAAGCTTATAAGATGAGCTTGATATATGGCAAAATAATGGCCATGTATTTGTGAAATATTTGGCATCATTTGTAGCCATGAATTGAAAATTATCAAAATGACCAAAATGTCTCTTCCCACATATAAGCTTAAATTTTGGCCATTTGAAAAAAATGATGGTTTGGAAATTTTTCTGTGGTTTTACTCTTAAGAGAGAGCAAAATTATGGCTTTTTAGGGATTGATGAATTCACTAAAATTAAAGAAGGTGGAAGGATAAATGGAATCAATCAAAGCAAAAATTAGAGAAATTCAGGTAATTTCTGATTTTGTTTGGTTGAAATTGTTTGTTTATATTTCCAATTAATTATATTTTATATAATTACAGTTCTTTCATGATTTAGTGTTAATTGGTGTTTAGAAACCCTAATAAGATAGCCTTATTGGATGAGAAATTAATTAGGCAGATTAACATAATTATGCCTAATTATGATAAAGAACATTTAATTGCCATTCTAGAGTCCTTGGTGACTTAGAATTATTTTTTAGTTACTTTATGGTGGCTGACTTTTGAAATTTTTAGAATACTTTTGGAAGCATTTTAGGATTTTTCGACGGAAAACTACACTAGGGGTAAAATGATAATTTGTTAAAATTATTGTGATCAGCCCCTGCTACAGTAATTAGGTCACTTTAGCAGTGGGCTGGTCCAATTCCATGACTAATCAAGTTGTCTGATTATCCCGGTTGATATAATCGGTGAACTGGTAAATCGATTAAAGTGTAACCGCGAAAAGTGTTCTGAAAATTTTGTCTTAAGTCTTTATACTTAATCACTCCTTTTATTTTATATTAATGAGTGATTAGGGTGAAGTATAGATAAATTAGAGATATATAATCTCGATTAATTTATCCATATTAAAAAAATTAAGTCGATTTCGCCCACCGATAGACTTTCGTTGTGTTTGCCTCAACAGAAATGGTATCAGAATAGGTCTGATCTTACATCCATAACAAATAACATATAATAATATATTATATTAGAATCCAAATTAATATCTACATATGTAATTAATTTAGATATTTCTTTGCACTTCAACGGAAAATATAACGAAGTTTAATCGTTAAGTTGAGTTATAGCTTCCCGAGTAGAACTAATTATCGAGAAATAGATCTGGATTAAATATCTATATTTGATGTAGATCCCAAGCCTTAACACCACTTTAGAAAAATCCCTATTAATAATGCTTAATGGTAACTCGTGTAAGGGAATATTTTTTTTTA